>VDFB02271358.1:1076567654-1076801908 GCA_007258455.2 Sequoia sempervirens | reverse complement strand
GAATAGGTTGGGGTGGTTGTAGAGAGGGTGGATTGAATTGTAAGAAGTCTCGGTTAGGATTTATAAATTTTGATCCATTGTTGTTATTTTGCTCAGACTTCTCAGCTCGGTTGGAAGTGGACATTGAATCACAACTAAAAATTGAGTTGTGATAATCACAAAGGGTCATGCATAAATGCATGAATGAGGGAAATTAAATCATTGTTAACTTATCTTGAAGGTGAGTATGCAAGTTATCAATAAACATCTTCTACAAATGTGAATCAAGAATCTTAACATTAATTTGAGCATACAATGATTGGTAACAAGAAATGAAGTCAATGAATTTTTCATCGGTATTTTGTTTACAGTGCACTAAATCCTCCATTGTTTTCTTAGGAGTCATGTGGACTTGGAAATGACTTATGAAAGAATCTGTAAGTTCATTAAACAATCAAATGGAATGATTGGGTAGGTTTCAAAACTAGTCTAATGTAGTGTCTTTCAAGGTCCTAGGAATTTTTTTGGCCAATAGCTTGTCATTGAGGAAAAAGTCACTACATAAGGCTGTATATGCATTGACATGGTTGGTAGGGTCTCCTTTACCCCCATATTTCTCAAACCTATGCATTTCAATTCTTTGTGGCATCTGGGTGCGTAAAATATCTAAAGCTAATGGGCTACCACAAACATGTGGTATGGTGGTGGAGCATTTTGGCTTTGGTTAATGGTGGAGAGTTGTTGTTGCATGGATGAAATGGTGTTAAAGAGTTGTGTAATGATGGGATCAGTGTAAGGAGTATGAGGTGGAAGGGAAAATGGATATGGGGTGTATGTAATGTTAGGATAAGTGAAAGAGGCACTTAGAGGGGTGAACGTGGAAAAGGGCACATGTGATGCCAGAAAAGAACTTGGAATGTTGGTTGGAATTATAAAGGAAGGAGTCACATGACTAACCTGTTGTGTAGTTGTAGTTACCTGAGGAGTGGTATAAGTTGGTATGGATGCTATGGTTGAAGGGGGAGGAATGTGAGGTCCTCCTTGGCTTGCTACTATTTTTGTTGATTGGGAAGTATTAGGAGCATGTTTATTATATATTTCAGCAATTATTTTCATGACTTGTAAGCCATCATCACTCTCAATCAAGTGATGAAGGTTTACTATTGCAGGCATGGAAGTGGTGGAAATTTTTTTAAGAGACAAGTCTTGTTGTAAATGTGCAAATTCTTCATGAATACTAATGACCTTGTCTTGAGGAAGAGATTTTTTTTGCGTGTCAACATTCATTGGATGGAAAGGTGAAGGAATAGAAGTGGTATGATCAATGACTAATGCACCATTGTCCATACTAGGAGTAGGAGCTCTTGAGATCCCAAGGTCCACAATGAAAGTGTTATCGTGGGAAGCCATGAGTTTAGAACTTCGTCTCACTAAAGTATTATCAATGGGGCACCAAACAATTATGCAGGTACCACAAAGGAAAGGGTGAATGTAAATGCAATGTAATCTAGGAGTGTAAAATGTAAATAATAGGAATTATACTAACTGAAATAGAGAAATAACAACAGAGAACAGAAATGCAAGAAAATGACAGAAAATGTCTAAAAATGCAAAATGAAATGTGTAGGTGGATTGATTCACCCAGGGTGGAAAATGAGTCCCAGTATGAAATTTTTTGTGTTTTTCAAAAAAATTAATATGATTTAAATGCTTTTCAAATGCCAATGAAGGATGTAGAGGCAGTTTTTTAGTTTTTTCAAAATGAAACAATACCCTAATTAAATGTTGATGCAAATGAAGACTAAGATTCAAGATAAATTTGAAATTAGAAAGGTAATATGTTCGAAAAGAAGGTTCACCAAAATGAACCATAGAATTTTGGCTCTCAAGGACTTTCTAGCACTTCTAGGGTTTTCCACCTCAAAGGAGAAAGAAAGGGCCAACGAATCTAGCTAGTTCACTCAAATTATCAAATGTGTGATGTAATTAGGAATAGATAGAATGATATCAATGCAACTAAACTATGAAATTGAGCAATTATGGATGCAAAACTCAAGATTAATGCAATGTTGGAAAACACAATGTGATATGCAAACAATGAACTATGAATGAATGAATGGGTTGAATTGAAGTGCACCTAGAAGTCTGATAAAGAATCTAGAAGGATTTCAATGTTGTCTAAAATCACAAAAAATCACCAGTGGGACTCATTCACCATTGATGGTGAATCAGTCCTACTTCTGATGAAAACTATTAGGAACTAGTTTCTAAGCGTTGGGATCAAGAATCTAACAAAACCTAGATTTCCATCCCTATGGTGGGACTCATTCACCACTAGTGGTGAACTATTCCTCTACCAAAATTCTAAGAAATTAGGAGACAACTCTGCAAAACTAGATCTAAGGATGTTTGCTTGTTGGGTTGTTGAAGTCAATTCTCCAGGAAATAGACAATAAGTCTTCTCCAAGCTTGAAATATGGTTGATTTGACTTGAAACACCTAGTTTACTTGCTTACCACTCCTTAGCACCTAAATCCTTGATAAATATGTATACAAAACACATGCACAAGGGTTGAGGGGTTGGAAATGGTTTTCCTTGGTCAAACCCCACTTTGGTAATCAAACCCTTAATGAAATAATGAAATAAAGAGAAAGATAAACTAATAGCATGCAAATGGTATCAACTTACCAAACCCTTGTTGATGAAATTATGAAGATATGTCAATGGCTGCCTTTGAATGTTTGATTAATGCTTGATTTGATGTTGCAATATGCTTCAATGCTTGGATGTGATGTATGATTGTAGGAGATTGCTTGAATGAATTAGGAGGAGATGTAAAATGAGGTGAAAATCACTTATTTATACAATCTTGTGCCTTAGTAACCCATTGATACCTCATCATAGGCCAACATTAATTGATTTTGAATAAAAACCCAAAAAGAAAATTAAAATATTTTAAATTTGAAGCCAAAGGGGGACTCATTCACCACCCATGGTGAATGGGTCACACCTAGGACCTGAATGTGGGTGTCGGGAATTAAATTATATTTAATGTTGTTTGTCTAGTTTACATTCAAAAATTCACTTAACTAAGCCTTATAATGACATAAAGGGGTCAAATAAAGTATAAGAAAGGTATAAATAGTAAAATTATGCCTAGAAGTGTTTGAAATATTGTTACAAGACTTTAAAACACTTCAAAATAGGGCTTGATAATAAGTAAAAAGGTGATTTTTAGGTGAATTGTAATGAATAGAGTCTAGAAAAGAGTAGATTTTTTTTACAACACTTCACAACACCTTCACAAGACATCACTATTTAAATTTGAAGGACCTAATGTGAATGTTCAAGCCACATTACATCAATGATTCAAAGAAAAATAGATCTAACATCAAGAGGACAGGCTTAAAAAGACCATCAAAATGACAAGTGGTCATTTTTTGACGGTGAAGTAATGCAACATTCGAGTATGGGTGGTCAAGAAAATTTGAATCATGGGTAGAATCATATCCAGATCGGGTGACATATTTTGGGAAGTTATATGTGGAGGATCCTGAGTATGTCATAATACCAGGAGTCTTGCTATTATGAATATGGTGAGAGAGAGTTCCAACCTCCGGTGTAACCCATTCCCGAGAGTAGAAAACCGGAGGAAGAACTAGAATGTAGGAATAGAATGATAAAGAAATAATTATGAATATATGGGAAAATTGATACATAATATCCAGATTCAAGTTATTATCTTGGCGATAATAAGAAGATGAATGACCCGAAAGATATTAACATGCTAAGGAAGGTTGGCATCCGTTGACTTCGTTAGCAATTCTTTTTCCAATTATCATATTCCACGTGCCTTATCACGATTTGTCCCTTGGATTTTCTCTCATGTATTTTTCTTATGTTCCTTTTGTCTTGTTCCTATAAAAGATTGAAAGATGATTCATTTTAAGTTAATTAAAAAAAATTTGGATGTTAGAAGAGCTAAAACTTCTTTAAGTTTTGTTCTTTTTCTTTATTTTTTGAATCATTCTAGATTAAAAACTTGTGTGCAAATAGAACCAATCAATATCGAAGCTGAATGTAAAGCTACCAACTATTATCTTTTGTACCTGCTTGTTTGTTCAATTGGACAAGACTATATGATGTTTCATTTAAGGGTGCATTCAAAATCTACTAAGTGTCCAAGTTAAACCACCTTCTTTAAAAGCTCACACCATTCTATGCCTAGCTTTGAAGGAATCTGGTGAAGTATAGAGTGGTTTTCTTTGGTTTGGTTAATTCTTGAAGCATGCATGGATAATACCCAAGATAAATTTTACTTTTCAAGTATTTTTCATGCTTTATTTTAGATTAGATGTTTAAATTTTAGAAAATGTACCAAAAATTAGATGAATGAATGGAAAGTTATTTTAAATATTTTGTTTCCATCGTATCGTTGAATGCTTAAAGCTAAATCTACTTAAGTGATAGCAATTGTTTTTGGAATTCATGAAATATTATTGCATATTTTTTGATTTCATGGAGTTATTTGATGATCAACCCAAGAATATCTTTCATAGAACCTTATGATTCCTTTTAGAATTGGAAATTACTATTTACTCATCATGATTAACAACATTGTCACAACAAACCCTAATGCAAACATAGTATGGTCAAGACATGACTTAAACAACCCTTGGGATTAAGTTGAGTCATCATGAAGATTTTGGTTGTCAGGTGGTTTAGTATTTTAAGTAAAGATAGGTTCCCACAGTCTATTTGTGAGGATTTATCTACATTGTTGGTTTGTGACAAACATCATGATCAACAATAAGCTGATGGATTCCAAACAAGGTCTGCAACTCTAAAATTCTATTTTTTTAAGTGTACTAGGACCCATATGCTAGGTTGGGAGATTTAGTCCTATTGTAGGAATCTAGACATAATCTAGAATCTTCATATTATAAATCAAGATCTACACAAAACTGCTGAAAAATGGGTATATTGGGAATCATACAGCTAGAGGTACAATTTATTCCCAATATTAGGGTTTGACTAAAACTTCTTTAGCCTTAAGTGACCTTCTATAGCTTTCATCTTGTCCAATCTTGAAGTCTAAAAATTTTGAATTCTGACTGATATGTGATTTTCCATGAAGATGACAACTTTTTGACAACTTTTTTTAATCACAAAATTTTCTCTAAAGGATCCTCAAGCTCCAAATCACCTAGATCTGCAATAACACATGAAGGTGAGAAAATGTTGTTGTGTTAGGGAATAAGGATTTGCCTTGGTCAAATCCTATTTTGGTAATCAAACCTTGAAATGAAATGAAATAGAAGGAAGGAATGATGAATGAACAATATGCAATGTTGCAACTCACCAAACCCTTGAAATAAAGGTTGCAAACTTGTGTGAAATTCCTGCAATGGATGTGGATCTTGACTCTTGATCTTCAGATGAGATAATGACTTTGAATGCTTGCTTGAATCATGAAAACCTACTTCAAAAATGTTAGCTCCAAAAAAAACATGATTCATGAAGACTTTGACATGATGCTTCAATCCTGAATGTAGCTAAAAATGCTTGATAATTTTCTCTTAAATGCTCTTGAATACTTGAATTGCTAGATCACTTGTAAACTTGCTAAGTGAAAATTATGCAGAGTAACCTCATATTTACTCTTGTTCATGCCAAATTCCTAAACTTAATAAACTACAAGCCAACATCAAATCTAGGATAATAAAATCACACCAAGAATTTGATTTGAAATAGGTCTTGGTAAAAGTTTGACTCATATGCCACCTTGGATGTATGAGACTCAGTATCTTAAACATAAGACACAAACCCAAAGAAGTGTTAATTTCAAGGAAATATTCAAAATTAGGCCCGAGGACCTATGTGGGACCCATATTGTTGGAGTATGTTATCATTGATGTTAAAAGGGAATTAGAGGAGAAGTGTGATGATCCTGTGCAAAAGCATATAATATTTTCATTGATGTCAAAACTGAAAATCAGGCAAAGGAGTTTGTTGGCATGATGACAGAGGATGGATGGAGAGTAGTGGATCTAATGGAAAATTTGGTGGTAGATTTGTGATGAGTTTTTTTAGAGCATTCAAGTGATGTGCTCTGTAGGTCTAGAAAGTGAAGGATGCATCCAAGAGTGCATTACTTCTTCTCTTAGGTTTTTTTAAGGTTTACAGATAAACCCTAATTCATTTACAATCATAGTAGCCAATATTTTTTTCTATTTCGGAATTGACTGTCAATAGCAGGTAACAGGTCACATAAGTAACAACTTATGTAATTCCTTCCTTGAAGTGATTGACCCCATTTCCTAGGTTATAAGTGTCTACATGTCTCATCAATGAGACATTTGTGCTTCGGTGGGATAGTTTATTTGATCCCCTTGATAGTCCATTAAGTTCCAAAAGAAAAGAAAAATTTGGCTAAGTCATGTCTTGGGAGGAATTTTTCTAAGTTTCTCTAACTTACCGCTTCAAGGCTTTTGAATATGTACAACTCTAGCAGTGTTTTTGGCACATGGTCTAACTCGGGCAGTGTTTTTCTATGTTTCACTAACTCCCTGCCCTGTAGCGCTGGTGGTGTTTTGTCTTGTTTGATGAACTTATGAAGATCACACTTTAAGGATGGTAGTGCTTTGAAAAACATGTCTAACTTACCCCTCAACAAAGAAACTGAAGTGTGAACCCCACATAGTCAAGTAGCTAGTAGATCAAGGGTCATGTGCATATTAAGTTCTTCTAATTTTTCATTGACTAGTTGTAGCAAGTTGCAGGTAGATTAATTTTTGACTTAAGCCTCTTATGTCATTTGGAGAACCAACCCCTTCACATTGCATTTACTGACTGTGTAAATATTTGGTGAGTCTAATATTTCCTAAGTAATGAGAGTCTTAAAGATCTAATGATTCCTGCAAGCACAGTCAAGTTTGTGGTGCGTCCTGATTAAGTCTTGTAGGGTTAGTGGGGAATGAAGGTGATCGAATGTTGAAGATCAACTATTCTCATAGCATGCATGGTGGGACCTATAGAGGCAAAAAATGTAGTTAGTGGAGTATGATGTCATAATGACAGGTGCAAATGAATGATTGCATCAAGCCCATGAGTAATGGTGTATAATCAATGACTATGATCAAGAGGATCTGATGGTGCTTATCAATTTTGTTTAGCTTTTGGAGGATCCAGGCTAAGTCCCATGTGGTTAGTCAAAAGTGGTAGAGATTAATCCATGGTGGATGGATATTGATCATTGATGAAGATGGTGGGACATACTAGGAAGAAAGAAAGGTGATGATAGTGGATGATGACATAGGCCAATAGGTGACATAGAGTGATTTCTCGACAGCCCTACACACTTTTTTGTTGTGGGTTGCATGGAGATGATGTGGATGAAAAATGTCAACAACCTACAAACCCTACAAGGTTTGTGTGGGCTCGTTTATTGAGCTTGTGAGGTTAGCAAGATTTGGACGCATGTCTTGGTTGACCCCACGTATGACAAGCAATGTATGAAGGAGATCAACGGTGCAAATTGTTTGAAGAATTATCCATTAGTGATCATTAGTCAATGGAGATAGATGAAGCTAAATTAAAGACTCTTTAATCTGATGGTCTAGACTTAGAGGCGAGTGATGCATTATGAGGATGTGATGGAAAAAATATATCATGAGGTGAAAATCTGACATTTTGGATTTAATATTGGTGCCCTAGGTGAGCATGAGATATGACCAAGTGAAGTAACATGCATGAGTTGAAGATCAACAATGCACATTTAAAGAACATGATCTGACAATCATGTTTTAAAGGTGTTGAGATTAATAGAGAACTAGAGGATCATGGTGTGAAGATAAGTGATCAATGACTAAGATTTAAAAATAAAGAACTATAATGCCTAAGTCCATGTAAACATGGTTTCAATTTGGTAACTGACAAAGGAGAAAGAATTAATTGGTCTAGTTCAACAAGTTACCAAAGTAAATGAAGATTTTATTTTCAAGGCAGTGGAAAAGAGTGAAGATGTGATCAAGATTGGATCATATTGAATGAATAGGAGAACTCATTCAAAACATATCTAATTTTAGGGTTTCACAGGTTTCTATTCATAGCAAATACTTTGTATCCAAATTAAATGGTGTGAGGCCTCATGCAGATGTTGTGTATGAAGGTTTATGAAAAACCCTAATAGGTGATTGAGATCATAATCAGATCAAATAGTAAAGAGAATACATTGAATGTATATTTGATCTTAGGTTTTGATACAGAATGAATAAAGGAAAATTCTCTATAATAGAATCAAATGTTGGGCAAATCAATGAGAGATATGGTAATATCTGGTATAATCTATCAGATATCTTAATTATGAGCTAGAGAGTGGTGTGTGAATCGAGGTAAAGGTAGCTTGCTGGTGAAGTTTGCAAGCAAAGAAAACCCTAAGAGTAAGTTGGAGATGATATGGACAATAGAGAGAATCTCAAGGCAGTGATTACAGGTCAGTGGAGTCAAGCATAAAATAAGACAATTAGGTATTCTCGAAGTTGTTGAATCTGGAAGAAGCAAGTAGGAAGAGCTACGGGTGTAGATAGTGAATGCACATACATTTCTAACCTAGACACAAGATAAATCATCATCTAGGTTGGAATTTAGGTGAGTCCAAATGTATGAGACACTACAAAAAGGGATAAAAGATCAAAGCAACAAGATAGAATAGTAATTTTTCTATGTGCAGAGTGGCATGTACAGGATCATGATGGGCAAAAAAGTGGCATTATGATGGGTATGTGTAGGGTATGTAACTAATGAACTATTTTTTACCCAAAATTGATGAAATGAAAAGAGTTTTTAAAGGAGATTCTCAGCTTTCCACCAATATAAATTATGCTTTACTTTGAATTTAATAAATAATTATTATTCATTTTCTATTTGAATTATGACTAAAGTCCTAATTTATAGGTTGATTAAAAAAAATCTAGGGCTTTCAAATATTACCACATTTTTTGAATCTGAAACATGCATCACATTCTATGCTTTTCATGAAGTTTTGACCAAGTTAAGGTGGTCAACCATACAAATTTTTATATTTTTGAAAGTTGCAATAAAAAATTCATAATTAATTATTTACTTGGAAAAATATTACAAAAAATTATGTATCACATCAGGACATGAGTCCTCTACTTATATCTAAAATATTATAAAAAAATATTTTCATTTTATTATGGTTAGGGTGGTGAGACAAACACCTACTTCATATTTTTCCCTGAAATTTAAGTACTATTGCATTGAAATTTCAAATTTTCACCAAATAGATTTAAAAAAAAAAAACCTAATAGTTTGGAAAATACATTCAATTTGCTACAAATTCTATTCTTACATATTTTTGAAATAATATAGATAACTTATTCAAATTTTTATTCCAAGTTTCCTAACTTTGATTTTTCTAAATTTTCATCGTCACTTAAGGATGTATTTTTTCCATGATGATCTTGGCATACCCAGAGGGGAGCACAAAGAAGGGGTGTGTTGTTGAGAGTGTAACTTTATCAATAGAGTCTAAGTTGTAGTAAGTGAAACAAAGTACATAATGTAATGATGCATTATATAGGTTAGGTAGAACCAAGTCTGTGCATATTTGAAATTGTTATCATAGAGGTTGTAGCCTCATTGGACTTGGTTGTAGCTCAGTTTAGTGGATTGTTGTCTCTTTGGAGTTTTAGCTCCTAAACTAGGGTGTTGTATCATCCTTGAAGTTATAGATTCTAAATTAGGGATTTGATGCTTCCTTGGGTTGTAGCCCTAAAAAATTGTAATAGAGATTTCATTTGTGAGATTGGATTTGAACAGAATACTCAAGCAACCATTGTCATTGTGGTTTTTCCCATCTTTGGTTTTCCACATATATCTAGTGTTGTGGGTATTTTTTTTTATTTTCATTTTGCATGTTTATGTTTGCATCTTTATTTTTCAATCTACACATTAAGAGTTTGAAAAAAAATTTCTACACAAAGTATTTGGAGCTAAGAAAGTAATCTGCATAAAGTTTTAAGGGATAGATTTTGGTATCTATTGATTCACCCCCCCTCTTAGTAGATCATTGTGTTCCAACAATTGGTATTAGAGCCCTAGGTTACCTAGGAGAGGCTTAATTAGCTTGGGTAGACCTAGGTGAGTGAACACAATGGTTAGTCAAAAAATTTTACTTGCATATTATAGACCTATCTTTGATGGATCAAGATATATTTTTTGGAGCTGCAACAAGAGGTAATGAGGAAGAATCATCTACCTTTGGATCACAAGATTCTAGTGAAGTGCAAGATAATTCCATCAAAAGATCAGGAAATGGCTTCAGGAAACATCTCTAGGTAATCACAATCATTTTGTTTCTAAACATTTTTATGATGAAATAAATGATTCTGATAATGAAAAGGATAGTAAACATAATCTGGATGCAAGAAGAGAAAGTGGGTCATCTAATGTAAATGGTAGATTAGATGATGAACATGGAAGTTTCTGTGGGGTTGATCCATTTCCAATGACCTTTGATGAATATATTGAGAGGTCTGATAAAATGAAGAAGATGAAACCTTCGATAATGAAGGAGTATACCTAGAAGGTCAACTCATAAATTCTTTCAATGAGATTAGGAAATTGTGAAAAGAAAACGAAGAAAAAATGTTGCATGCACAAGAAGAGATTGATAAGTTGACTAGAAGTATTAAAGAATATAATCAGATGGTGATCATCTTGAAGATTGAGATGGAAGAAGAAAGAAGAGAAAAAGATGTAGTTTAGACTGAACTACAATCTAAATCAGAAGAGTGCATGATGCTAGAGGCAAAAATAATGGCCTTGAGAAAAGACTTAGGAAAAATCTAAAGAGAAGATTGATAAAGGACCGACATTGAAGGGTGGATCAAGAATACTAGATGAACTAGTTAGTTCACAAAATCCATTAAAACATAAAGAGAAGGTTGGCCTTGTATTTGAGAAAGGAATGAATTCCTATACCAACACTTCTGCAAATTTATATGATAGATTTAGAGCAGAAGAAAAATGGTGCACAAAGGAAGAGGAAGCTTCCACAAGTTGTTCCAAAGAAAATACCTATGGAAATGGAAGATCAAAAAAATACACTGCTAGAGTGAAAAAAGAAAAAGAAGAAAAGAATCATGTCGCTGCTAAGATGAAGAAGCTAGATACAAAGAAGATGTCTACAATAGATATGAAGATGAAGAAATCAGTTCCAAGGTTCTAAAGAAAAGAAAAAATATTATGAGAGATCATGAAAATGGAACCCCAAGGATGAGATATGCAAAGAAGTCAAATTAAAGAAAACCTCCTCATCCTATTCAGAGGGATTCTATGACAAGGTAATCCTTATGTTTTAATGGTTATTGCTACATTTGTAATTAGTATGGTCATAGAGCTAGAGAATCTAGAGTTGCACCTAAAAGGAGCACAAAATATGTAAATAGAAATTCATTTCCTCATGTAAGAAATATGTATGTAGTATGCTACAAGTGTGACAACTTTGGTAACATAGCAAAGGGCTACAAATTAGTTCTTGTAAGACCAACAATACAAAGCAAGAGGAAGAATACAAGGAAAGATATATCTTCTAGAGTGAATAATGGTTCACATACTTGTGTGATAGAAAGGCATTCAAAAAAGGTCTAGAGAGAGAAAGACTGATAGGCAGTGCTTGATATGGTTGTTTTTGCCTCACATCACTAATTTGTGGTTATAGGACGTGAGTCCAAGCAGAGATAAATTGATATTCCATCCATCATTGGAAATGAAGCAGATCAAATCAAGAAAAAACATGTTTTACAAATTTCTAACGACTTGATGGTTGTAGATTTATGGTCACATTATTTCTCTTTGAAATGCTCATCAGAGGGTAAGAATATCAGCAAAGAAGTGGATAGTCAACTGCAAAAATTGATATCAACCATTGGTATCAGTTATTGAAGAAAAAGTGGTGAAGATGTTCTATTAAGAGAAATACTTCTTACTTTCCAATAGATGAGATATGGCTAAAAGGCATTTATTCTATGTATATTGTAGTTAATTTGGTATTAGACCACTATAAATTGGTTTAGAATAGCTTAGTTTGTATAGAGCCCCTCAAATGACCCTAGTGTAGAATGGAGGAAGGTCAAAGGGGAAGCAAAGTTCCTTTTCCATTGCTAAGAAGAAGTGAAGGTTGCAACAATATGGTGACCTAAGATAAAGAAGAGGAGAAAGGATGAGAAAGTGATCAAAAAGATTGAGTATGGGGAACAAGAAGTGAGCAATGATTGAATTAGATCATAAGAGGGAAAGTTTCGAAGATTCTCATAAGGATGAGCAAAGGAGAAGAAATGTCAAAGGAGGGTATTAGAGAGCAACTAGACCCTTTGCACTACTTCTCAAATGTGCAGAATACTTTTAGGAAAAGTGATCCATTTTCCATTGATGTCAAAGGGGGAGAAAGTCATGTAAATGCTCATATAGGAGTATTGGAGAAAACATCAATGGAAGGAGAAAGTAAAGATGATATTGGTACAAATGTTGAATTGTATAATTGGTATCATTGAGCATTTAAAAATTTTCCATCAATGAAAAAGGAGATTGTTGGAATATGATATCATTCATGTCAACAGAGGATCAAAGGAGAAGTGTGTTGATCCTATGGAGAAGCATATAATGTTTCCATTGATGTCAAAAGTGCAAATCAGCTAAAGGATTTTGTTGTCATGATGACAAAGGATGGATGGAGAGAAATAGATCTATTAGAAAATTTGGTGATAGATTCATGATGGGTTTTTCGAGAGCATTCCAGTGATGTGCTCCATAGGTTCAAAAAGTGAAGGATGCATCCAAGAGTGCATTATTTCTACTCTTGAGTGATTCTATGGTTTATAGATAAACCCTAATGCGGTTGCATTCATGGAGGCCAATATGTTTGACTATTTTGGCATTGATAGCCAATAGAAGGTAATAGGTCACATAAGTAACAACTTATGTCATTCATTCTATGAAGTGGTCAGCTCCATTGCCTAGGTTGGTGGTGTCTACATGTCTCATCAGTGAGATATTTGTGCTTTAGTGTGATAGTTTCTTTGTTCCCTTCAACAGTCCATTGACTGCCAGAAGAAAATAATTTTTTTTTCTAAGTCATATCTTGGGCGACATTTTTCTAAGTTTCTCTAACTTACCCCTTTAAGGGTCTTGACTAAGAATACCTCTGGTGGTCTTTTTGGCACATGGTCTAATTTAGGCAGTGTTCTGCTATGTTTTACTAACTCCCCATCTTGTAGCACTTGCGGTGTTTTGTCCATTTTGATGAACCTATGAAGATCATGCTTTAAGGTTGGCGGTGTTTTCAAGAACATATCTAACTTACTACTCAACAAAGAAAAGTGAGCTGTAGACTCTGCATAGTCAGGAAGGTAGAAGATCAAGGGTCATGGGCATAAAAATTTCTTCTAATTTGTCATTGACTAGTTGTAGTAGGTTGTAGGTAGCTTAATTTGTGACTTAAGCCTTTGATGTCATTTAGGGAATGAGCCCCTTCACCTTGCATTTAATAGTCATGCAAAATATTTATTGAGTCTAATATTTCCAATGTATTGAGAAAATATTTTTCTTCATGAGATTGATGCTGATGGTTAAGGCTTCAAGATCTAACAATGCCTACAAGCACCGCTGAGTTTGTGGTGGGTCTCAATTAATTTTGGCGAGGTCAACGAGAAATGACAGTGATTGAATGTTGAAGATCAATGGTTCTCATAGCATGCATGGTGGGACCTATAGAGGCAACATGTGTAGTTAGTACAACATGATATCAAAATAATAGGTGGCAATGAATGATTGCATCAAAGCCATGAGTAAATTTGTATAATCAATGATGATGCTTGTCAATTTCACTGAGATTTTGGATGATCTTGGCTAAGTCCCATGGGGTTAGCAGACAACAATGGAGATTAATCCATAGTGGATGGATATTGACCATTGATGAAGATGGTGGGACCTAATAGGAAGAAGAAAAGGTGATGATAGTGGATGATGATGTAGGCTGACAGGTGACAAAGAGTGTTTTCTTGACAGACCAACTCACATCATTGTTGTGAGTTGTGTGGAAATGATGTGGATGAAAATTTCCAATAACCCACAAACCTCGCAAGGTTTGTGTGGTTCCATTTTCTAAGCTCCCAAGGTTAGCGAGCTTTGGAAGTGTGTCTTGGTGGACCCCGTATATGGAAAGTGATGTATGAAGTAGATTGATGGTGCAAATTTTTTGACGAATGATCTAGTGGCGATGATTAGTCAATGGAGATTGATGAAGCTAGATTAAAGACTCTTTAATTTGATGGTATAGACTTAGATACGAGTGATGAATTATGAGGATTTGATAGATGACATAGATCATGAGGTGAGGATCTGACATCATGGATTTAATCTTTGTGCTGTAAGTGAGAATGATATATTCCAAAGTAAAGAAACAGGCATGAGTTGAATATCAACGGTGCACATTTGAAGAAGATGATCTAATGATCATGTTTTAAATGTTCCAAGATGAATGGAGAGCTAGAGAATCATGGTGTGAAGATAAGTGATCAATGGACCAAACTTAAACTGAAGAACTATAGTGGCTATGTCTGTGTAAACAGGGTTTCAATCTAGTAACCGACATAGGAGAAACAATTAATTGGTCCAGTTGCACAAGCGACCAAAGTAAATGAAGATTTGATCTTCAAGGTGGTGGAACATACTTTAGATGTGATTGTGATTAGATCATATTGAATTAACATGAGAAATCATTTAATACATATTTGATTCAAGGGTTTCATGGTTTACTATTCTTAGCAAATACTTTGTATCCAAATTAAATCATGAGGCTCGATGCAGAGGTTGTGTAATGAAGGAACTTGTGAAAATACAAAACATGTGATAAAGATCAAAATCATATCAAATAGTAAAGATAATGCATTGAATGCATATCGAATCTTAGGGTTTGACAGTGAATGAAGAAAGGAAAATTATTTGTAATAGAATTAAATGTTGAGAAACTTGATGCAAGATATGGAATTATCTCATATACTCTATCAGATATCATAATTATGAGGTAGATAGTGGTGTGTGTGGCTCGAGAAAAAAGGTAGCTTTCTGGGGAAGTTTGCAAGAAAAGGAAACCCTAACAGTAAGAAGGATATGATCTAGATGGTAGAGAGAATCTTCAAGCAGTGATTGCAAGTCAGTAGAGTCAAGCATAAAAGAAGACAATTAGGTATTATCAAAGTTGTTGAATCTACAAGAAGCTAGTAGGGAGAACTACAAGTTTAAATAGTGAATGCACATACATATGTAACCTAGACACAACACAGATCATCATATAGGTTGGAATTCAAGTGAGTGTAAATGGATGAAACACTATAGAAAGGGATAGAAGAGCAGAGAAGCAAGATATAACAATAATTGTTCTATTTGCAGAGCAGAGTGCAAAGTAGGGGTGTGTTGCTAAAAGTCAATTTCAGCAACATAGTCTATGTTGTAGTAAGTGCACCAAAGTACTAAATGTAATGATGCATTGTAGGTTAGGTAGAACCAAGTCTATGCATATTTGAAATTGTTATCATAGGCATTGTATCCTCATTGGAATAGGTTGTAGCTCGGTTTAGGAGATTGTAGTCTCCTTGGAGTTGTAGTTCCTAAACTAGGGTGTTGTAGCATCCTTGGAGTTGTACTTCTAAATTAGGTAGTTGATGCTTCCTTTGGTTGTAGCCCTAAAACATTGTAACAAGGATTGCATTTGTGACATTGGATTTGAGAAGTAGAATCAAGCAACCATTGTCACTGTGGTTTTTTCCATCTTGAGTTTTCCATGTATATCTAGTGTTGTGGGTATTTTTGTTGATTGTCTATATACATTTTTATGTTTTCATCTTTAATTTTCAATCTACACATTAAGAGTTTGAAAAAAAAAGTTGCACAAAGTATTTGGAGCTAAGATAGTAATTTGGATAAAGTTTTAAGGGATATATTTTGGTATCAACTGATTCAACCCCTCTCTTAGTATATCATTATGTTCCAACAATGCCCAAGGTGTCATATGAGTCCTAGATCACTAGATCTGGAACACACAACCTAGAACATTGAATTATCAATTGTCATTTATAATGTTTTGAGATTATCCTCATAAAGATTCATTAAATTAGGCTTGTGGATGCAAAATAGGACCAAATAAGGCATAAAGTAGCCCAATTTTAGTAGGGAGTGCCCTAACGAGTGTGAAAATGTAAAGGGATACATTTTTCTACACTGTAAAAAGATACACCTCTCTCTCATTCACCTTCTACCCAACCTTAACCTATACTAGAGGATAATAATTACAAATTACTTTAACTCTTCTAGCTATTCAACTACTACAATACTTCCTACCCAATCATCCTTCTTTGATACCATTTGATACAATACACGAATGGGGTCTTTTCAGACAACCCATCTAGGCAACCATTGTAGACACCTAAATTTATCCTTGCTATTTTATTTATTTAATTACCTTTCATTTGTAGTTCTTCTATTAACTAAATAAATATTTAATGTATTTAATTAATTTATTAACCTTTTTCTTCTACTAATTAAATAAATATTTAGTAATTTATTTAATTATTCCCACCTTCTCTTTTATTAATTAAATAAAAACTTTAATTTATTTAGTTAATTTCTTATCATTTCCTCTATCAAATAAATATTTTTATTTATTTATTTAATTCACTATTAAATCTTAGCCAATCATCTTATGCACATGGATTCAAATATAAAATTATAGTCATGTGACAAGCTTCCTTTTCCTTTTCATTCTCTTTGTCCTTTCCCTCTTGTCTAGGTTCCTTGAACTTTAAAAGTTGTAGTGAGGGAAGATTTATCCCTTTACATTTTCTCACTTGTTTGGGCCCACCTAGTTAATTTGGACTTAATTGTGCCTTAGTTTAGTGTTGTAAAATGTATATATCTAGAATTTCACACTTATTTAGGGTCCAACACCCTTAATTAATTAAGATTAATTATTCCTTGATAAGCCCTATAATTCATTTACAAGCCCACTTAATTACATTTTTTCAAGGGAAGCCTAATATCAATTAATGCCAATACATGACACTTCACATTGACCATTGCGTGTTCTAGGAATTGGGGCCTGGGACCCATTCACCTATGGGAAAATGGGTCCTCCCTAAGACATTGAACCAATTTTTAAATTTATTTTTGGTAGTATTTTTATGATCTTAAATTAAAATTTCAAAAGTTGGCTTGTAATGTTTGAATTTCGAGAAATTGAGGATAAATGTCTATAAATACAAGGTTATTTTATTAGATTAACATTAGATTTCAAGAGCACAATTGAGAGAACTTTCAGAAGAGCAAAGATTATTGCCAAGAGCATTCAAGACTAGATTTATCAAGGGTTTATTGCAACATTCAATATCTCAAGCATCATGTCAAAGTTATGATCAATCATGCATGTTTTTGGAGCTAACATTTTGATGTAGGTTTCATGATCAAATCAATCATTCAAGTCAAATATTTAAAGGGGTATTCAAGTATCATGATACACATCTATTGAATTCATTTCATGCAAGATCCACATCAATATTTTAGTCGTTCCAGGGTTTATTCAAAGGTGTGGTAGTTGCAACATTGATTTTTTCATTCATCATTTCTTTCATGCTATTTTATTTCATTTCAAGGTTTGACCAAGGAAAATTCCCATTCACCAAAAAAAAAAAATTCCCCTCACTTTGAGTGTTGCAGATTTGCAAGTTGAAGAAACATTGATCTCAAAAGAGAAAAATTGCATAGTTGTATTTTTTGTCATCTTTGTTGTTATCTCATGGAAACTTAGATATTGAATTTATTTCTAACTTCTCGACTATGAAACACGGAGAATATGGAAGTGTAGACACAAGAGAAGAGGACCCAAAAATTAATTTTGGAAAGGTAGAAAAGCACCCATTCTGCATAGGGTGAATGAGTCCCAAGACAACTTTTGAAAAATAGTATTTTCTGAGAGGTACACAACATTTTCCATTCTCAAATCTACCAAAATCCTTATTGTTTCTGTTAGTATTATTTTTCATCTATAAAATCCATTTTTTACATGTCATGAATGAGTGCATTTGGTATTTAAGATCCTTCTCCTAAAACCCCTATTCAATCATTTCTATCAAAATTTATCTTAGGATGCTTTGAGCCAGAATAAGACATTTTATAACTATTTTTGAGATAAGTTTTAAGTGTTCTTCACTCATTCGATTTATGTGAAATAAATTGTGCTTGTTAGATATATGTTTAATATAATCATATCTTTTCTTACATTTTATTTTTTATTTTACTTACTATTTTTAGTGTGTCTCCCAAAATTGTTTTTTGACCTTGACCACTATCCACACATAAATAAAGGAAATTGCAAGATTACTCAAATAATTCACTCACCTAAGGGTTGTAAGTGGATTTTAAATTGAGGGATCTCATTTCTTGAATGAAATGGAAGAATATGTAGGTTCATTCACTCCATTTTCCCTTTCTATTTATAGTAAGTTTGGTGAAACATTCCAAATTTAGTATAAAACCCTATATGTTATGAACCATATCCCATTTTTCTATCTTTCATTTTGGTGAACCCAAGTTTTGAACATTCTAATTTACAATTTTGAGTACATTCAAACGTTGGATCTAGGATTTGAATTAATTTATTACATTTAGTGTTTCTAAATTTTGCATAAAGTCACATTGCATTTTAGGTGTAAACTTGCATTTTGCATTGATTTTAAATCTGAAAATTCAACCAAAGTTCTATAATCTTAGACTAAATTTACATAGTAATTGAATATTAGTGTATGTTAAAAAATTCACATTCAAAAATTGAGTTAAAATTTCATTTCTAAAAGTGTCATATAGCTCATCATTTTTCATTAATTTCACTTGCATTTAGACATCAAATTCTGGAAAATTTTGTTATAGAAGTTGTAATTTGAGACTAGGAATAGAGAACACATATAATAACTCAAAAATTGCATTTTTCATTTTTAAAAACCCCTTATAGGGACCCATTCTCCCATGGGTAAATGAGTCCTTCAAGGCATCTTAAAACCATACTTTCTTAGCTTTTTTGTGGTTTTCTAAACTTCTTGAATATACTGGTAACCCCCTATTTCAGACTAGCAATGTTAAGAATTTTTTGTTTTATGATTCTAGGTTTAATCATGTATTTAGTGTAGAAAATTTAAATAATTCCAAAACTTATTTCAGTAGTAAAAATAATCAGATATGTTAGACAATTATTTACACTTTGAAGCATCAGATAAGTTGGATAGATTACTTTTCATTTTAGGCACACACTCAAAATTCAAAATGTTAGTATCATTAATTTCCAAGTATGCTAAGGAAAAGCTCATCAACAAGCATGTTAGTCATTCCTCCAATTTCTTTCCTAGTTATGAGAGTCTCTTAGTAGAGCAGAGTGAAAATGTTGACACATTCCTTAATTTTGCACCCCTAATATCTCTCCTATTTATGGGAATGATGTGATAGAAGAAAACATAAGCATACACAATCATGATAATTATAGTTTCTCTTCTCCCAATACCTCTCCTATTTGTTACAAAGGTATTTGGGTGTTAGATGATACACCTATTGAGAGTCATGACAATCTTGTAAGCTCCTCTTCTAAAAACTCTCCTACTTTGGAAGATATCTTGGCATAAGAGAATGAGATCATTGATACATTTCTTAACATAAATTTACCTAGTCTCCATTCATCTCCCTCTTGTAAAAATTATTTATTGAAAAAGGATAAAATCATGGACAATCATGGCAATCACATTTATTCTTTTCCTAATATCTCTCCTAATTGTGAAAAAGAAAGTTTGGTGTTATAATCTTGATACTGTCATTAAGAGTCATGAGAATCTCATTTCTCCCACTTGTAAACATCTACTTGAACAAAAGGATCCAATAATTAATAAGCAAATAAATGATACTTGTTCTTCACTTGATGCCTCCCTTATTTGTGATGAAGTTATTGTAGTGTCAAAAAAAAGGGTCCTTTGACATTTTTTGCACTCGTTTGGGTCCTTCTTATTGATTTTGGCTTAATTTTTCCTTGATGTAGTTTTTAGAGGTGTTTCACAAATCCATATTAGTTCTTGGGCCCTTGCAAACTAAATAAAATGCATTTATCAATGTCTTCTAAAGGTGTTGTAAAGTGTTGTAAATGAATTTCACAGATTTCTAGACTTTTGTTAAGCATTTAAGTCTAATGTACCTATTTTTACCTCAATTCAATGTTGTAAAATGTATTTAATTGCATTCTCACATTAATCTAGAAGGCTTGTAAATAAAACCTAGTTTTAATCTAGTGTTGTAATGTGTTTTACATATTCACATTGGATCTTGTTCCTTTATAGGCTATGTGGACCTCATTTTAATGTTGTAAAGTGTATTTAACCATACTTTCACATTGAACTTTGTGTCCCTATCTGTAATCACCCTCTATATCATCATTAATAGGCCCCTAGGCCCCTTATTTTTGCATCATGAGGCACAGTTTGACTAATATCTCGATAAAAACACTGTAAAACCCCAAAATCTTGAAGAACCGCCTCAAAAACCTCAAGTTGGGACTCATTCACCACTTTAGGATAATGATTCCCCTTAGGTGTGACCCATTCAGCAAGTGTGGTGAATGAGTCCCTGTTGGGGACTTTTTCAAAATTAAGCAAGAAAATTGCAATTCTAACTTGAATTTTGATGAATGTCGGCCTTGAGAATCAAAATAATGGCCATTTGAGTGTCTTTCCTATATAAAAAATCTTTCAAACACTCATTTCATCCAATCATAAGGTATTCAAGTTTTCAAATCAAGCAAGCAATAGTTAGGCTTTTCAAGTCTTCATAAGCTCATCAAGATAACATTCAAGATCATTTTGTAAGGCATTTAAGAGCAAGATTCTCCATCAATTGTTGTAGTAATTCAAGATCCATCAACATGGCAAGGTTCTAATTACATTACTTCGTGTTCATTCTCCATTATATTATTTCATCATTTTTGTTGAATTACCTAAACGGGGTTTAACGAAGGCAAACCCCCATTCCCTAACCATCAACACTTTTGTTCCCTTTCTTTGTGTGATTGTAGATCTAGGTGTTTTGAAGGATTGGATATGATTGAATAATAGGTTTCAAACTTTTTGGACTCATATCCCTACCCACAAGGTTAAAATCTTCACAAAAGTCATTTACAATCCCAAAAATTAGGGTTTTAGATCTAGACACCTACAGGAATAGAAAGAGTAGACCAAGAGCTATAGGTTTCACTTTTGAGTTTCTAGAAAAGTAAAAGTGGTCTCATTCAAAAAGAGTGATGAATGAGTCCCATTGTACCTATTTTTTAGATATTTTCATCGATTTGGATACCCATTTGGCTAAAACAGGCTCTAGTGTTGTTTTCCGAAATTGAGATTGATTCGCTTAGAATGGAAAATGAGTCCCACTAGGTCTAGAATCAATATTTTTAGGATTTTAGAACCCCATTCCATCTCCAACAAGTTTCTAGGAGCATGCTTACAGTTTTACAACTTTTTGTTCTATTCTTCTTGCATTTTCAAGTCATTAGAACCCCATTCCATCTCCAACAAGTTTCTAGGAGCATGCTTACAGTTTTACAACTTTTTGTTCTATTCTTCTTGCATTTTCAAGTCATTTAGTTCAATTTTACATATCACACTGTGTTTTTAGACATTTCATCTTTTCCAAGTTTATACTTGGTGGTGAACCCTAATTTTTTGTTATAATTTCCCTAGAACCTTCCCTTTATTAGATTTCAATCTCCTTTGCATTGAAATATCAAGGGTGTGTTCTTGAGTGAAATATTGAAAATAGCATCTCTCCCTTTAGGTCACAAACCCTAGAAGAGAAAGAGAGAGACCCCTATTTTCTATGGTTTATTTTTTTGAACCTAAATTTAGAATAAATAATTTTTTTATTTGGAGTCCATCGTTGATGCAGAGCATCATACGAAACCCATAAAAACCATCATCTCTTCAAGGGATTTCAATCCTAGACAAAATCAGGAGAAGATCAAATATATAAACTTCAACATTTAACCTAATTTTCATCAAAAACTCTACCAAATCACTTATTTACTCAACAAAATTCATCACATTTTTTTATTGAACAAAATCCATTAATATTTTGAGGCTATCTATAGGCCACTCACCATATTATTTTTTCACACATAACTCAAGCAACATCAAAATAACATCATACATGATTATTGACACTTGTACAATTCATTCTTCCATTTATTCACCAAGGAACTCTTCAACTCAACCTATTCACTTACCTTAGCAACTTACTTTACAAGGAAAATTAATAAAAAACCAATCCTTCTTGCTACCAATTAGTGACCAGTCCTTCAAGACACAAAATTCATCACATTTTGAAAGAAATGAATTCAATACATTAGCAAATAAACAACAGATATAATTACTTTGCATTCAATACACCAAGACACACAATAGAATAACCATTCCAAAATCTTCAGAACAACATATATTACCTTCAAACCTTATCTATACATAGATACATCTTGTGGTATCATCAATAAGAAAAATTCAACCCACAATAATTCACTAATATTACTGTAAGTAATATTTGTATCAATCAACCACCATGTTCCCATCTAGACATATTATTGCTCCACTACCAAAATGATAAAATATGATCCCTTTGTTTTATCCAAGCATTGAAACAACCATAATATCATTAAATAGGTAGGTTTCAATCAATAACCAACACCCATAACACTATTTTACCAGATTTTCACTTCCCGTGAATTGAAGCCACCATTAGACAAATTGGACTCCATACCCTAAATTGGGTAAAACACTCACTCCAAATTCAAAATCCAAGATCCAAAGGCACATTTAGAGACCTCATAATTCCCACATCAACATATCAAGAACTTAGTATGAATTATTTTAAAGAAACTAACAAATCTCAGATTGTATGCTTAAGAAAGGCTACTAAAATAGGCCTATTTCACAAAGAAGTGGCCTTTTAAACTACTCCATATCTCTCAAAAATATTGAATAGTAAAAAAAAGGTCAAAAAACCCTATACTGATCTACTTTCAAGGATTAGAAGGCTAATTTAGATAGCATATTAACAAATCCTTATTTATAGCTTGAAAACACCCAAAACAGTGAGGGTTTCATAAAGAAGACACTTGCAAACCTCCAATACTCTTTCCATCACTTGGATAATGCTTCATTCTGTCTATAAATTCTTTTTAAATATTCTTCAAGTCCATGCACGCGTTATTCCTTCAATACCCTGCTTAAAACCTCCATTTTTTATTGCAAAACTCATATTTTGGCTTTGTAACAAGATCATACTCTTTATTATTTGACACCCCTACAACCATACATATATCTAACAATGAAAAGACATTAGAAATTATCCATTCCAATGACCATATATTCCTACATTGGTGGAATGGCCATGTAATCACTTGTAGACTCTCAAAACCACTGTTGGAAGAATACATATCAAGGCACAGGAAATTGCTTCTAATTCATTTGTTTCTTAAAAAGTTAACCTCCCAAAAATTTGGTATGAAATCTAACTCTTTCGTTAAATGAGATCACACAAAAATTTGTCTTTTATAATTTCTAACTATCAATAAAAAGATAGAAACTATGAAAGATTGCTGCAAATTCAGAAAAACTGTGTTTTGATTCAAAATATGGTTACAAGAATACAAGATTCTCCTTTTGCAGACATTACAATTCATTTTTATAGTTTATTTCTCTCCTAACAACTGAATTTATAACTCCCATTCGGTTTAAACTGCCTCTTTACTTTTTATTTTCTTGATTTCCTTGTTTTATGTTCTTTTGTTTGCATAATTACATCATGACATCTTTTGACAATATTACATTATTTGCATTTTGTCCCACTTTTAGAACCTAGTGACTTATTACATGGTGTAAATACGTAAAAATAATAATTTCATGACCTTCACTCATCATTTTCACTTGAACATTACAAATTGGACAAATTATCCTTTTAAAGGCACTACACATGACCGGATGCTACCACCATATAACCAACTAACAAAGTTCCAAGTCCTTGGAAACATGCTTGTACCTACAAAACAAAAATCAATATGCCTTATTCTTTGTCCTCATCTTGATTTGTCTTTCCTTGTACTTCTTTACTTGTCTTCACTTTATCCCTTTTTTTCTCTTGTCATCTTCTTTCGCCATTCTCTATCTTCATCTCACAGCTCTTGCACTTTCTCGGTGTTTTATTAAAAAGGGGGTAAAAATTTATTGAATCAACCAGCAAAGTACAAGCAGGGCCCCAAGCCCGAAAGAGGAAACAAGAGAAACATAGAAAATCCCCCAAAAGGAGCACAACTAACCAGCTATATCATCCTTGACCAAACTCTCCAGAACATGAACACAATCCGAAGGCAAGTGAGCCCAATCTCCCACCTTCCATCCCTCTCCATGATCAGAAGCCCACTTAGCCAGGCCATTAGCAGTCCTATTCCACTCGTGGGGGACATAACAGAAAGAGACAGTCTCCAAAGTAGCACTCAGACTAAGAATTTGTCTACCCACCACAGCCAGATGCCATTCCACATCTTCCATCCATTGCAGGTTTAACATATCCACCACAACCTGGAGTCAGACTCACAGATAATCTTGGTCCATCCAAGAGCACATCCTCTTTCAAGAGCCAAGAGGACAGCAAGAGCTTCCATGTAATTATTGGTTTGAAATCCCTTATATTCAGAGAAGAAGAAAATAACCTTACCCGAACTATCCCTGCCAATTCCTCCAACCCCAGCATGCCCTGGATTTCCCCTGGAAGACCCATCAATATTAATCTTCAGAGTCCCCAAAGGGGGGGAGACCATTTCCCCTCCTACAAACCTTCCTTTTAGCTTTCTTGCTTCTAACCTGTAGTTTCTTACAAAGAGCATCACTAGAATCAACACAAAAAATATTCAAATTTTGAATCACTTCGCACATCTCCTAGATCAATATCCTCAGAGAGATCACACTTCACAGCTAGGGTCTCCTAAAGCATATTTATTACTTGCAACCACACCTGTTGCACCATCTTCACTTGAAATATCTTGGTTCCTTTCCAGCCACACCTACATAATAAATCCTGGACCAATAACCCACACCACCTCAAGAAAATAAGTCTTAGAAGGGGGTCTACCAAGACTATTCTAGAACTCAACCAAAGAGTTAGCATGAATACAAGCATGCTCCCAAGCTTCCCACCACCAGTGCCAAATAACCCTTGTGAAGGAGCATTGGAAAAATAGGTGCAAACTATTTTCTTCACTACTATTACATAAAACACAAGTAGAGGGCCCATGAAAACCCCTCTTTTGAAGATTCTCCCAAGTAAGACATTTATTCTGCACCACAAGCCACAAGAAAAAATTACATTTGGGTCAAGCTGATTTATGCCAAACCTGCTTCCACCAGGAAATGTCCATCCTATCAAAGGTAAGTCTCTCTAACTCTTGATACCCAGAGGCCACTGAAAACTTTCCTTTTGGATTTGGTCCCCAAGCGAGGATATCAGCTTCTCTCAAAGAATTACACACTCTACCTGCAAGAATTCTAGCAAGAGTCTCCCTCTCACCCTCAGAACCCCCTGGAGGCCAATCACAGGGTTCTTTCCATCTAGAAACCTCGGCACGACCCACCCTTAAAATCACCTTAAAGTCCTCAACTTTACTCCAGCAGCAAGAAAGCTATCACATGGGGTACTGAGACAAGATAGGAGGGAACCCATCCCAAGAATCCTCCCAGAACAAGGCTTCCGAACCTCTATTACAAATCCAAAAAAGACCCTTTTTAACTAACTGCGCTCCTTTCTTCAAAGTATCCCAAATCATAGATCCCCTTCCTATCAGATTGTATCTTGGTACATCTTTCCCATCCACCCCACCAAGATACTTAACATTAAGGATTTTAGCCCATCCTTGATCCTGGCTTATGCACCATCTCCAAAAGAGTTTAGCTGCAAGAGCATTACCATTCAAGCTCATTTTCCGCAAACCAAGGCCACCATCCTACTTTGATCTACAAACACAATCCCATTTGACCAGACTCCACTTAGAGGAGAGCAAGTTACCAGTCCATAAAAATTGTCTAGAAAGAGCATCAAAATCCTTAATGAAGCCAGCAGGGGCAGTCTGCACAAGACACCTATAGATAGGAAGAGCTTGGACCACAGACTTCAAAAGAGTCATTCTACCAGTAGTTGAAAGCCACCGGTGGGTCCAATGACTCACCTTACTCTGAAACTTGTCCAAAATTCCCTGCCACACACCCCCTGGCAATCTATGGTCTGAAAGAGGGATTCCAAGGTACATAAAAGGAAGGATTCCAATTTGAAACCTCAAGATCTGAGCAATCCGAGCTTGAAACCTCAAGGAGCAGGCTTGAATAGTATATTGAAGAAAAAAATATGGGATTTTTCTTCATTGATCTTCTGTCCTGAGGCACTCACATAAATATCCAAAGCTCTTCGAAACTAACTGCCTCCTGAATTCTCGCTGCACCCATTAGAGAAGTATCATCCACAAATTGGAGATGAGAAGGAGGAATGCCATGCCCCCACTTCCATCCCTGAATCAAACCTTGCCTAACTTGAGACTTGAGAAATCTTCCCAAACCCTCAGCCATCAGAATGAAAAGGTAAGGGGAAAGAGGATCCCCTTGCCTAAGCCCTCTGGCCGCCCCAAATAAGTCAGTAGGTTCACCATTAATTAGGACAGCAAAAGAGGGTGAAGTGATACAACTCATTACCCAGCTAATCCACTCCTCCCCAAAACCAAAAGCCTTGAGAACTTTTTGCAAAAAGCTCAACTTGACCTTATCATAAGCCTTGGCCATGTCCAACTTTATGAACATAGCTTTCTCCTTAGAGATAGCCATAGAATGCACAGTTTTCGTAGCTATGATAATCCCATCCAAAATCTGTCTTCTTGTGAAAAATCCCCCTTGCTCCTCGGAGATTAGATTTTTGAGCCATGGCTTTAACCGCTCAACAATCACTTTTGTGATTATCTTGTATGTCACATTGCATAAAGCAATAGGTCTGAAGGAGTTAAGAGAGTTGGCCCCTTCCTTTTTTGGGATGAGAGCAAGGAAGGTTGCATTTAGAGCCTTGAGCATCTGCTTATTGCTAAAGGACTCCTGCACAACTTCAAAGAGTTCCATCTTGACTATATCCCAAAAAGCTTGAAAGAACTCTATAGGAAAACCATCTGGTCCTGGGGCTTTATCCTTTTTCATTCCAAAAACCACTGCTTCTATCTCAGATAGAGAAACAAGATTAATAATTGCCTCATTCATTTCAGGAGTGACAATAGAAGGGATGCACTCAAGCACCAAATCCTCCTCATCCCTAGTAGGAATAGAGTCTTCTGAAAACAAACTCCCAAAAAATCTAGTAGCCTCAAGAGCAATCTCCCTATGAGAGGAGACCAGGGTCCCCTCTGTCGTCATGAGAGAATTGAGAGTGCTCCCATGCCTTTTATCCTTTACAGTGTTGTGAAAGAACTTAGTGTTTTTGTCCCCTTCCTAGAGCCAATCAATCTGAGCTTTTTGTTTCTAGTATATCTCCTCCTGTAGCTCCCATTCCTCCAATTCTCTTAGCGCCACAACTTCCTCTTTATATAGCTCATCAGATAGACCCTGCTCTCTAATTTGACAGGTAATAGTGTCCACCCTCAGCTGAGCATCTCTTTTAGCTGCAAAGAGGTTGCCAAAGCATGTCCTATTCCACCTTTTCAACTTACACTTTACATACTGCAATTGCTTGACAAAGGAAAACATAGCGGTGCCATAAGCAGGCTTCCCTTCCCTCCACCAAGCCAGCATGTGATCTTGAAGAGAAACCTCCCTCAGCCACATAAGTTGGAACTTAAAAGAGGGATTCTTTGTCATTCGAAACTTAGAAGTAGACAAAACAATTGGCCAGTGATCGGAACCTCTCCAATCCAAAATCTTTGATCTGGTATTCCAGGTATCTGCCATCCAGAAGCAGGACACAAGAAACCTATCTAATCTTTCTACTATTGTCTCTGCCCCACATCTTCTATTATTCCAAGTGAACAAACCATTGGAAGGTATAATATCCACAACCTTCAAACTTTCAATGTTACTCCTCAGAAGGCCCGTAGAAGGGTCGAGCCTAGGATTACCACCTCGCTTCTCTTCCAAGCTTAAAACAACATTAAAATCTCTTGCCATGATCCAAGGGAACAAAGGATCAAGAGAACGAACATATCCTATATGCAACCAAAGCAAATATTTTCCAGTGAAATCAATTGGAGCATAAACATAAGTGAACAAAATATTCTCACCAGTTTCATAGCAAGTGGCCACCAAGGAAATAGCAGACCTGCTAGAGACCCACCAAAGTGGGACCAACTTGCAAGGGTCCCATAAAAGAGCCAAGCCCCTAGAAACTCCTTGAGCACCAATGCATTGACAAAGACATCTAGGCCAAATCCTAGTAGCCATGTAAAGCATCCTATCAATAGACAACTTAGTTTCCTGAATAAAAACCACTTCAGGAGAGTGAGACTTAATCAACTCTTGAATAGCCTTTTGTCTAGGGATGCTATTCAACCCCCTTACATTCCATGAAAGAACAATCATTTTTGAGATAGAGAAAAGTGTGAATCAATGGTCTTCACAGAACCAGACTCCACTAAA
Organism: Sequoia sempervirens; assembly: GCA_007258455.2. Classification (NCBI taxonomy): domain Eukaryota; kingdom Viridiplantae; phylum Streptophyta; class Pinopsida; order Cupressales; family Cupressaceae; genus Sequoia; species Sequoia sempervirens. Next base: position 1,076,773,123 of record VDFB02271358.1, on the reverse strand, counting down.
GTCTCTCCCACTAACTTCACCTTTTCCTGGTCTTTCTTCCTCCCTACCTTAAGAGGCTTCTATGAAGTATCTTTCTTTATAGCCTTTTGATGAATACCTAAAATAGAAAGGGAGCCCCTACCTTTGCTCTCCTCCTGTCGATCTTTCCCAACACAAGACATAGAATGAGTAGAAGCAGAAGTCACCTACAATTCCTTGCATCCACTTGCTCCCAACACCTTGATAGGCCTCACAGAGGTATCTGTGTCCATCTGCACCCCAACCACTTCCTCTTGCATATCAGTCTGAATGAAATTGTTCTCATCTCCACCTATTTCCCCTGCCTCCAAAAGCTCTTGTCCTACAGGCATATTAGCAATGGTTCTATCAAACTGTTCCAAATCATCTAGAGCATCAAACCTATTGAAGACCTCATCTACTTGTCTGTCCTTAAAGGTCCTCTTTTGGCCCCGACCCTTATTACGAGCTTTTATAGGAGTGAAACCCTCCTTATCCTCCCTCATGGGGGCTTTTCCTTTATCTTGATTAGAAGGTGCATTGTCCGACCCCATTTTTGAATCCCCTGCAGGCTTGGATTTAGGACACATCCTCTGTAGATGCCCATATTCATGACAAAATCGACAATGAAATGGTAACGTGTCATAATCAAGTTGTTGAATCCATGAACTTGATCCCAACCGAATCTCCATAGAATCAGGTAGAGGCTTATTCAAATCAATTTCTACACATACCCGGGCATAAGTAATTACCTTCTTTTCCATAGTTTGTCTTGAAGGCCCAATTGGTTTCCCAAGCTAGCTTGCAACTAAGCTGAAAATGTCCTCTCTCCAAAATTCCAAAGGAAGCCACGGTAACCGCACCCAAACTGGAACCCGTGAAGGAAGCTCTTCTGTCGGGTTAAATCCAACATGCCAGGGCTTGATGAAAAGGCCAACCTAATTGTAGAAATAGGGCCCTCCTTCAAATACTTTATTTCTATCTGACATGCAAGAAAAAACCACTTGAAAATATCCATTGGCTACCAACATTACATCCATATCCCCCTCTGGACACCAAGTTCATCGAGCCCATGATTCTAGAAAGGACAAAGACACCCGGATCCCAAGAAACTTACAAATCAATGCATGTTTTGACAAATAATTGATATCATCCACAACAGACTCAGGTTGGATTTCAACGACCAGCCTAATATCACTCTTAGCAAGACACCCATTTACTTTTGAAGGCCTAAAACCTCCAGACAAATAAGAGGACTCTCCCATTCCAGATCCTTTCTCACCAAAAATCGGATTCTCATGCAAAAGCGTTGATGGATTACTTCCCACCACCATATCCTTAAAAGACAGCCCCCTTTCACCAGAAGAACTCTCGCTTGGAGCCATAAATGGCCTCAAATAGAAAGCCTCAAAGAGGAAATGCTGGCCTTAGCACCACCAAGCAATGCCACAAAGAAACCACCCCACAAGCTGGTAGCCCACACAGCCAGGGAATAACCCAAAAGCAGGATCGTTTGGAGTAGCAGGAAAGGAGAAAACCACAGATAAAACAAACCACACCCTGAACACAAAAAACCCACCCCGCTATCGAAGAAACCTCAGCTAAAACAACTAGCGAACAAGAAAGAGAATGCCGGAGATTGGTGCCATGCACCACGCCCTCTGTGCCATTGGCGTACACACACACGCCTCATACTTGCGCCATACTCTTCCGCCTTTCTGTTCATCATCATGTTCTCAAACTAATTTCTCTTCCAAAAGGACGTAGGACTATCCTTTTCATCTCTTCTCAACTCTTTTCTTACCCAAGGAAATTACTATCCTTGCACACGTTCAACTTTCCTCCAAGGACACAGGGCTGTCCTTGCAAACTACATCTTCTCCATCGGCAATCTTCCTTCACATTCTCAACTCCCACTTATGGAGTATCATTCATCAGGGCTGCAACTCTTCAAGGGTTCTCCAAAGGAATCCATCAGGTTCTAACTGCAACACAACTCAACTTGCCTCACGTAGGTGTCTCCGCTTACTCTCCCTAGTCTCTTGGACTTTCTCAATGCAACTTAGATGGATAAGCACTTGAAACCAACCAACACTCTCAACCTACTATCAACAACAAATTAATCACAAAAAATTTTCCCAAAGCATCTTCAGGCTCTAATACCAATTTGATGTAGAGCATCATACCAAACCCCTCAACACCATCATTTATTCAAGGGATTTCAATCCCAAAAATAATCAGGAGAAGATCAAATATATAAACTTCAACATTTCACCTAATTTTCATCAAAAACTCTACCAACACACTTCTTTACTCAACAAAATTTATCACAATTCTTTAGTCAACAAAATCCATTAATCTCTTGAGGCTATCTATAGCCCACTCGCCACAGTCAAGCAACATCAAAATAACATCAAACCTCATTATTGACACTTGTACAATTCATTATTCCATCTATTAACCAAGGCACTCTTCAAATCAACCTATTCACTTACCTTAGCAACTTGATTTATAAAGAAAATTAATAAAAAACCAATCCTTCTTGCTACCAATTAGTGACCAATCCTTCAAGACACAAGATTCATCACATTTTGAAAGAAATTAATTCAATACATTAGCAAATAAACAACAGATCTGCTTACTCTTCATTCAAGACGCCAAGACATATAATAGAATCACCATATCCAATTCTTCAAAACAACATATACTACCTTCAAACCTTATCTATACACAGATACATATTGTGGGATCATCAATAAGGAAAATTTAACCCACAATAATTCACTAATATTACTATCAGTACTATTTGTATCAATCAACCACCATGTTTCCATCTAGAAATCTTATTTCTCCACTACCAAAATGACAAATTCTGATCCCTTTGTTTTATCCAAGCATTGAAACAACCATAATATCATTAAAAAGGTAGGTTTCAATCAATAACCAACACCCATAACACTATTTTACCAGATTTCCATTTCCCATGAATTCAAGCCACCATTAGACAAATAGGACTCCATAACCTAAATTGGGTAAAAACACTCACTCCATATAAAAAATCCAAGATCCAAAGGCACATTTAGATACCTCTTAATTCCCACATCAACATATCAAGAATTAGTATGACTCATATTGAAGAAACTAACAAATCTCATACAATATGCTTAAGAAAGGCTACTAAAATAAGCATGTTTTACAAAGGAGTGGCCTTTTAAACTCTCCAAATCTTTGAACAACCTTAAAAAATCCAAGAAAATGTCATAAAACCCCAAATTTAACTACTTTCAAGGATTAGAAGGTGCATTTAGATAGCATATTAACAAACCCTTATTTATAGGCTAAAAACACCCAAAACAGTGAGGGTTTCATAAAGAAGAGACTTGCAAACCTCCAATACTCTATAAATCACTTGGATCATGCTTCATTATTTCTAAAAATTCTTTTGAAATATTATTCAAGTCCATGCACGTGTTATTCCTTCAATACCTTGCTTAAAACCTCCATTTTTGAATGGAAAACTAAGATTTTGGCTTTGTAACAACATCATACTCTTTATTCTTTGACCCCCCTGCAACCATACATACATTTAACAATGAAAATACATTATAAATGATCCATTCCACTGACCATCTATTCCTACATCGATGGAATGGCCACGGAATCACTTGTAGACTCTCAAAACCACTGTTGGAAGAATACAAACTGAGGCACATGAAATTGCTTCTAATTCATTTGTTTCTTAAAAAGTTAACTTCCCAACTATTTGGAATGAAAACTAACTATTTTCTTAAATTAGATCACACAAAATAATTTCTTTTAGAATTTTTAACCATCAATATAAAGATAGAAACTATGAAAGATTGCTGCAAATTCAAAAAAACATTGTTTTTATTCAAAATTTGGTTACAAGAATAGAATATTCTCCTTTTTCACACCTTACAATACCTTTCATAGTTTATTTTCCTCCTATAAAGTGACTTTCTAACTCCCATTCAGTTCAAACTACCTCTTTCATTTTTATTTTCTCGATTTTCTTGTTTTATGTTTTTTTATTTGCATAATTACATCATGAGATCTTTTGACAATATTGCATTATTTTCATTTTGTGCCACTTTTACAACCTAGTGACTTATTACATGGTCTAAATACATTAAAACTCATCATTTCATGACCTTCACTCATTATTTTGACTTGAACATTAGAAATTGGAAAAATTAGCCTTTTAAAGGCACTACATGACCTGGGTGCTCCTGCACCATACAACCAACCAACAAGAAGTTCCAAGTCCCTTGGAAACATGCTTGTACCTACACAAGAAAAATCAATATGCCTTCTTCTTTGTCCTCTTCATCTTCATTTGTCTTTGTCTTGTCTTCTTTACTTGTCTTCACTTTATCCTTGCTTTCTCTTGTCATCTTCTTTCCTTCATCTCTATCTTCATCTCTGCCTCTTGCCTTTCTCAGTCTTCATCATCAAGTTCTCAAAATATTTTCCTTCAAAATTAAATTGTCATTGGACTTAAACAAAATCACCTCTTTCTAGTCTTTGTCCTTTTGTGAGATCCTTCCAACTCAAAAGTCTAGTTAGGAAGACTCACTTATCATTTTGTCCTTGTAATTTAGTCCTTCAAACAAGTCCTTTGATATTCCAAAATTGGGACATAGATCAAGCATAGGGTGGTTAGGAAACCTTCTTCCAAATCATTTTAGACCTTTTCATTTTCATACCTTAGACATTCAAATCATTTTATTCCTCACCTTGGATATCTTTAAAATCCAAAATATTGTCATCATAGTCCTCATTTGGCATGTAGACTTTGCGTTGGTCATTTCTTTAACCAACATTTTCACATTAGTCCTCATTGTCACCTTGGAATTTGGCATCCTTTTCTTGACAATTTTATCACCTTGCATTAGTCATTTTCCTTAGGAAAAGATCATTATCACCTTGCATTGGCATCCTCTAAAAATACAAAAAAAGTAGTTTCATAACTTGTCATCTTAGTCTTCATTGTCCTTTGGCATTAGTCAATTTCTTTAGACAAAATTGTCATATTGCATCACTTATTGTCAAAAATCGAAAAAAATAGTCTTGCATTGTCATCCTTTATCCAAAAAATCCAAAAACATAGGCTAGTGTCATCCTTGCATTTAGTTGTCATTCTCATCATCCTCATTTGAGAAATTCCCTTTTATGGTTGAGACTAGGCTTCAAAGAAAGAGAGGAAAAATGGAAAAAATTAGATCATCCTATCAATTAGGATCATCTACTTTTATCAGAGCAAGTTTTCTTGCAAATGAAAATATTCCAAGTAACATTGTCCACATACAACATGATGGGTTAGTAACTTTCTTTCATAAAAATGCATACCCCATTGCAAACAAAATATGTCAGGGCATACATTATCAAGGAAAAAGATGAGGCATACACGAGCAAGGCATTCAAGAACCAATACAAATTCAAACAACATCAAGGTCTTGGCTATTCTTTAGTCAGAAAATCTAATGAAGTTAGTGGAACTTCCTTGATATTGGTGGAAACCTTGTCAAATGCAAATGTCAAAATGGAGTCTGTGAGAAATCCTTTTCATAAGATTGTTTCCAACACCCCGTCCTCCAACACCATAAACCATCATTCTCAACATCTTAAACCTTCCCTTTGGAACCAACCAAAAAAAAATCATACAAATCAAAATATCAAAATCAAATGTCACAGGCCATTGAATCAAATAAAAATTCAAGTGGACAAATGCAATTAAAATGGATCCAAAAGCAAGGTGGATCAAGCACATCAAATAAAAAATTCAATCAAAATGTGGAGCCACAAGACAAGAGGACTCCCACATATAACAAATGTCCACCTCCTACAAAATGGTCATCAAGCAAGGCACATAAAAGTGTTCATTCCAAACACCATCCCAATCAAAATTTCAGAATTCGTCATCCACCATCCCAAGTTTGGAAAATAAAAAGTGACCCATCCAAATGTCCCAACAACCTTTCCACGTCTACCATCATCTGTTATAATCCTACATCTTGTCTAAAGTCCAAACATCCCACATCACAAATCTATCACATCTTAGCAACAACTCTTTATCACAAGGACTCTCATGGCACTCTATCACAATGTGTGTATTCTGATAAGGCCAACTCTAATATTGAAAAGGATCACAATGACATCAATCAGTTATATGCAAGCACTATGATCCTCACATAACAATTGCTTCAGAAAGGTTATTATTGGCATATCATAGCACCAGTCTATGCATTGACACCATCAGTGGATTCAAAATAGTCAATGGTCATCTAAAGCATCAAGGTTATCCAAAAATATCAAAAAAATTGAAAAATTATAAAAAAATGTCACCTTAATGAAAACCTGGAAAACAGGCGTCTTGGTGATAGCAAAAAAAAAAGTCAAGAAAATAGTAAAGAGAGAAATTTCATTCAATGGTGAAAACCTGGCAAACATGCTTCATGTGTAAAATAAATTGTCTATGTAGAATTTTGCACTTGGGGCCAAGTCATCTCATTTCCCATACTTTCCTCATAATATTTACACCCATCCATTTCATTCATATCATTTTCATCCATCTTCCCACCTACCTTAGTCTTGAAATAAAACTAGCACACATAAATCATGCTTTGGGAAAACTGTTGACATGTTTATCCTTTACTCATATATGATTCACAAAATGTCATGTCATTACTTTCATAACTTCATTATCCTTTTGCGACATAGTCCTTGAAAATCATATGGCAATTCCTTTAGTCTCATGTCTCTTATCATTTACCAAGGCCACCTATCATCATTTCATGTCTGTCACCTATCTTGGCTTTCCCTTGTCAAATGGTCTAAGGATACTCCATCATCCCATTCAGTCCTGAAAATACATCATTCCAAATGCAATAAGTCTAATCTAGATAATATTACTCGACATCCTAGCGCATCATCCAAAACATTCCCTGACTTTTTTCTCGGCCCGACTGTAGACCTTAATCCTTTCATTACATTATCATCATCGTCACATTGTTTTGGGATGTGTCCTTCCCATGTCAAACAATGTTGTCATTGCCTATCAATTGGTATTCTACTTGAGTAGGGGCACAATCATATTTGTCCTTGGATTCTCATGTGTAGGCATCATTCACATGCATTTTTCACGGTCCTCATAAAATGTCTTGAAGAAAGACCAAAAACATCAAAAAATGTCCGAAAAAAAAAAACATCAAAAAATCTGTTGAAGAAAGAATTAAAAATTGAAAAAGAACCTAAAGAAACCCCATCGAACATCAAACTGTCTTGAGAATGCAAAATGAGGTTATTTTTCATCAAAATTTTGACATGACAATCAGTCAGTATTTTGTCATTTGTCTAAGCTATGTTGTCTCTGGGCATTTGCTACATAGGCAAGACTCATCTTTGAGTCCCCGAGACATTAGGTCAGTCCTTTTAGGTTTGTCAAAATAAAATCATGATTCAATCTTTGTTCAGCAAGACAAAGTCATTGGTCATGTTGAACTATGAGGTCTCTGAGTGCATGATGTAGGTAAGGCCATATATTGATGAGCCCTTGAGGCTGCACTAGGTCAGTCCATTAGGGTTCACAACACTACACTAGCACACACGTCAAAAGTATTCAAGTCAAGAAAAAACACTTTCCAAACAAAATAAATCATAAGACAAATTATGACAACCACTTATTAAACATGACAATCACATCAGCATGTCAACATTGACATATAGTCAACACAAGCCAATTTGGTCAACTTCGGTAAACTCCAGTCAAATTTAGTCAAAACAAGTCAAATTATCACAACTAGTCAAACTATCAACTCTTGATTATCTTTCAGATGCATCCTTCTGAAGAATAGCCTCTATCATTTATGTCTTAGTATGTGTCCTTCCTAGGAATCATCACTATCATCTGACATTTTGAAGAATCCTCTTGACATTTCAGGATGACTCCTCTCGACATCAATATGTTTTAGATGCATCCTTATGAATAATAGCTCTATCATTTATGCCTTAGGATGTGTCCTTCCTAGGCATTGTCACCATCATATGACATTTTGAGGGATCCTTTTGACATTTAAGGATCGATACTCCCTACATAGACATCATTCAGGATGTGTCCTTCCCAAATTTGACAATATTGACACCTTGGCATCTTGACATCAAAACACTTGGCATTCAAACACACTAGGCAAATGCTTGACAAACATCATCTTGGAAATGTGTTCTTTCATCTTGCTACTAGTTTCTCAATGATGTCTTGATAATAGGATTTAGATAAGCAATGACGTATCATGATGATTTTCTTACTTTGTCTTTTTTGGGACTGTCATGTTACTAATTTCTTTGTGATGTCCTGACAATAGGATTTAGAGAAGAAACGATGTATCATGATGGTTGGCTTGGCTTTTCATCAAGTTACTAGCTTTCCCGCGATGTCCTGGCAATAGGATTTAGAGAAGCAGTGGCGTATCAAGATGATTGGCTTGTTTTTTATTTTTTAGGCAGTCATGTTACTAGTTCTTAAAGGATGTCCTAGCAACAAGATTTAGAGGATCAATGTTTTTTCATGACTTGTCTTTATTGTCTTTATTTGTCTTTCTATGCTTATGGTTGGTTAGGACAAAAATACTAGGGAAATCACACTCTTATTATGAGTCATGATCATCCTTGCCTATGATTATTTGTGTCATGTGATGGTACAACCTTGCACACCTTGATTTATGTCATATCATGGTGTTTGTTGTCCATTACAATAATCTTCCAAATGATGATTAAGAGTAATAATTATTAAAGTCCTATGGTAATATTTTTAAGGATTTGGTCTAGGAACTAACATGCATCTCCTTCTATCTTGTCATTGTCTCTCGCCCATCTCATATAGGCATTGCATCCATATTATCATCCATATATTTTGCACTAACATTTCTTTTTCTCTTAATATTCTAGTCTTCTCATCAATTTCGAGAGCACATCCATGTTCTTGGAACCTGATTGTCCTCTTGAGGGGGCATACCACTACCTCTCTCATCATTGTTTGTCATCCTATTTTGCACTGGGGCATATTTTTGACTTATTTTCTTTGTCACAATGTGACAAGCGACATTATAACAAAGAGGGGAAAAATGTAGACACATAAAAATGGCCTAGACCCGCAAACCATATTTTTATGTGTTATCATATTTCATCTATAGGGGTATGTGCAGGATCATCATGGATTAAGTGGTAAGAAATTCATTATTGACATTTTGAATTTAATATCATATGTCTTTGTATTTCTCTTAAAATTATTTAAATTTGAAATTTCACTTTTATTCTATTTACTTAAATGCCCATCAACTCTTAATGGTCATTCATCCATAATTAACTCTCCATTAATTAGATATTATCAATCCAATTGTATTTACCATTATTCAATCGATCACTTCATAAATAAAGTTTCAACTATTAATTTATTATTTAATTAATTCATGTCGCCATGGCCTTGTCCATTATTTCATCATGATTATTTAAATAAATAAGTTTTATTTATTTAAATGCATCATTAATATTTCATGACCTTTTATAATTAAATAAATTCTTTAATTTATTTAATTATCGTCCCCCATGGATTTTTTCAATTTTAAATAAAGATATTTATTTAAAATTGTCCACTTTCAATTTCTTGGCTTTTTCTAATTTAAATAAATTCAGTTATTTAAATTATCTCAATATCTAATTTTCCCACTTTTTAGTAAAGAATTAAAGAATTCAATTATTTATTGTCACATGATTTTTCCTCCTTTTTGAGTTAAATTAATTTTTAATTCAAAATAGTCTTTTTCCTCCAAAAATCAAATAACTTTTATTTGATTATTGATTTTTCAAATCTTGTATATCTATCCAATCTTTATCTTCTTGATTTTCAGAATCTCTCTTTCTGTCCAATCTTTATCGTGTTGTCACATTCATTTTCAATCGTTGATTTAATTTTCTCAAATTGTTTCTTGGCCGCTCATTTCTAATTTTTTCCCTAACCCTAATTAGGGGTTGTCACATGCAATATTGACCTCTGGTTTTAGGCTTTCATAAACCTTTAATCTTGATCATTCATTCACAATTGCATTTTCTATAAAATGCCAATTTTTCTCACATTTTTGGATACTAACCACTTCATTACTTTACAATGCTTATACTTGCATTTCATAGCATTCTTGGCATTTGGAATACTTGATTTCATAGGCATAGTCATACTTGATTTCATAGGTATAGTCATATTGGCATAGTTTTTGTGCTTATCATTTGCATGATAACATAGAATTTGTCATTTCAAATCCTTCAAACCTTGCATTAGACATTGTCTTATTCAGCTTCTCACACACTCAACTCTGAGGGCAACAATTACACATTTGCAGCAAGATAGAAGGTGATATGGAGATGAATCATGAAGGCCTCATGGATTATCTGGTGTTGCTGCCTCTACATTTTTCTCAAGTAATTGTCCATATTCATCCTTATGTAAGAATGATTCAAAGGGGTTATTTAATTAGTACTCAGAGTCCTTCACCCCTTACTTTGACAAAGAATATGAGACAAGTGAAGGGGAATATTGGATAGAGTCTGACATGGAATTAGATGATGTCAAATTCATCTTCAATGTCTCTGAATCTATCTACATGCTTTCTGCATCCTCCCCTCAATTCACCAATGCTAATGATGACATTTCCTTAGTCTACCTACAACTAATTGATTGGGACCAATAAGGCCTACCACTCTTTAACACCTTTCAGAATGATGAGGCCATCACAGAGTTTATGGGACTACATGAGGGCATACCCAGTGGTGATCACAATGTTAGATTCGCCATTGACCTAGATTGTGTAGTGTACTTTGGGGAGACTGCTTCATCCTCTAGTCACAAAATTAAATAATAAGAATAAAGAAAAAAATGAAACATTTTTAGTTGAAAACCAAAAGGCACCTCCTGATGACAAAAAAATAAAAATAAAGGACATGTCTATGAGTGAAAACCTCTCCAAGGTGCCCAAAGATGGAGGAATGGAATTTCTTCCCATAACTCAAGAGAAGTCACCTATACTCATAGAGGACACCATAGAGGCCAACATATAAATAGTAGAAGATCCCAAAATGGTCCTCTTTGTTGCATCCTTGACTGAAGAAGAGAAACTGGAATTTCACAAATTCTTTGTAGATCGTAAAATCAACTTCACATGTTCCTACATTGACATGTCAGGACTAGAACTAGAATTGGTTCTACACCATCTACCATTATTCCCAAATTCCAAACTAGTTAAACAAAAGTTACACAAGATGCATCCTCAGGTTGCTCTATTAGTCAAGGGTGAATTGAAGAAACTTCTAGATGTTGGGTTCATATGTTTTATTGATTATGTTGAATGGATATCTAACCATCTAACCTTGCGCCAGTAATAAAGACAAATGGAATGATCTGTGCCTACATAGATTTTAGAGACTTAAACAAAGCATGCCCAAAAGATGACTTTCCTTTCCTGAATATAGATATCATAGTCAACCTAATGGTAGGATACGAGATGTTTTCCCTCATTGACAGTTTCTCAGGCTATAATCAGATTTGAATTGCCCCCAAAGATTAACATAAAACAAAATTCACTTACCCTTGGGGTACATACTGCTAGAATGTCATGACGTTTGGTCTTAAAAATTTAGGTGCCATGTATCCGAGGGCTATGACCAGAATATTTACGTGGATGACCTTTTGGCTAAATCAGTAACATGAAAAGATCATCTGAAAGTGTTAGACACAATTTTTAAGAGACTAGAAGAATATAAGGTTAGACTGAATCCTAAGAAATATGTCTTTAGTGTAACATCTGGAAAACTTTTAAGATATATAGTTTCTCGATGAGGCATTGAGGTCGATCCAACCAAAGTCAAAGCCATCATGGACATGCCTCCTCCCAAAAGAATAAGTGAACTAAGGACATTATAGGGCAGGGTACAATCTATCTGGTGCTTTATAGCACAATTGGTTGACAAGTGTCAACCATTCCAATATCTTCTATGCAAAGGCATCCCCTTTGTGTGGAAAGATAAATGCCAAGAATCCTTTCAGTAAATAAAAGACTAGCTACTATCACCACTAGTCCTTATGCCTCCCATTCATGAAAAAACTTTGATCTTATACATCTCAACAACAAATTTGGCACTGGGGGAATTACTAGCATAGAACAACTGTGATGAGAAAGAAAGGGCCATATATTATATCAGCCAAACACTGGTCGAGTATGAGCTAAATTACACTTCAATTGAACATGGTTGTCTAGTAGTTGTTTGTGCAGCTGAGATACTAAGACATTATATGTTGAGGCATTAGAAATAGTTGGTAGAAAATATTGAACCCCTCAAATATCTATTAATTTGTGCAACATTGACAGGACATCTAGAAAAATGGGTTACGATTATGAGTGAATACAACATCCAGAATGTAGAAAAAAAATCAAAGGACAAGTGATAGCGGACTAACTAGAAAATGCGCCTATGCCAAGTGATCATCCCTTAGTGGCAGATTTCCCAAATGAGTCAATATTCCATATGGAACCTAAGGCACCTTGTAGGTTATACTTTGATGGATCTCATACCAATCATGGCTCGGGGGAAGGAATATTGGTTATCACCCCACAAGGAGATTCCATTCCTAATTCTTTCTGCGTATCTTTTCCATGCACAAATAATGTGGAAGAATGTGAGGCACTTGTATCAAAAATTAGAGCATTGGATGTCTATGGGGATTCTTAGTTAGTTATCAACCAAATTAACGATGATAAACTAATGCCCTACAAATGAATGATTGACAACTTTCAGACATATTTTCACATGGTGACTTTTGAGAAAGTTTCAAGAGCACAAAAAAAGGCAACAGATGCCATGGCTATGAATTGATCTCTCCTTGAAATTCCAAGCAATATGCCTCAACTGGAGTTCCTGATAGAACAACTGTTGGTCCCTTCCTATAATATTCCAAAATCGAAGATGGTTTGTGAACTTGTTGGTCCTAATTCTCCCTGGTACCAAGACATTCATGTCTACCTTAAGTCCCAAACCCTTCCCCCTAATTTTACCAATAACCAGAGAAATTCCTTTATCCAAAAGGCCACAAGATATGCCATCATCAGTGACATCTTGTACCATCATATTTTTGACGACACCCTCCTTAGATGTCTTGACACAAATGAAACACACACAACCTTACATGAAGTACATGAGGGTATATGTGAATCTCATTCGAGTGGTCCTACCCTAGCTAAGAAGATAACGAGACATGGGTACTATTGGCTGACCATTGAGAATGATGCACTAGAATATGTCAGGACTTGTCACCAATACTAGATTCATAGTGATTTGATTCATGCTCTAATGTAAGAACTTCAACTGATCAGTTCTCCTTGGGCCTTTGCATAATGGGGACTCAATGTCATAGGCAAGATCCATCCTACCTCATCAAATGGCCACAAATTCATCATCACCACCACTGAGTATTTTATGAAGTGGATTGAAGCCATCCCCCTAACATACATAACTGGCAAAAAAATATCCAAATTGATTCTTAACTACATTATTTTCTAGTATGGCCTTCTACAATCCATCATCACTGACAACGAACGTTCATTTAAAAATAAAGATGTTCATGAGTTATGTGAGCGATTCCATATCCAACATCTTTTCTCCACCCCATATTACTTGCAAGGAAATGGTCAAGCCGAGGTGTCAAATAAAACCATTGTTAAAATCCTAAAAAAGACTGTCAATGATGTTGGCCGTGACTGGCATATTCAACTTAACCTTGCTTTGTGGGCTTATTTCACTAGTATTCACACACCCATAGGAGCCACTGCTCTTGCCCTGGTATTTGCAATTGAGGCCATCTTACCCATTGAGGTTGAAATCCTTCCCTACAAGTACCCCTGAAGGGTTTGACCAATGATGAAGAATATAGATAGTCGCATCTACATGAGTTGGAGATGTTAGAGGAAAGATGAAAAAAATACCTGAACCATTTATAGGCATATTAGAACCACCTATGTCATAGTTACAACAAGAAAGTCACGGTCAAGAAGTTCAACATTGGTGACTTAGTCCTCATGCAGAACCCTAAGAATTGGGATGATACAGAAAAGTCGAGCAAGTTTGAACCAAACTGGTTGGGCCCTTACGTCTTCATATCCTCTTTTGGTTCTGGAGTGTATCAATTGGCTACTCCAGATGCTGAAAAACTAAAAAAGCCTATCAATAGTCTAGATCGTCGTAAATACTATGCATAAGCATTAGAAAATTGAGATAAGACCTTAAAAATACAAAAAAAAGAAAAATGATGAAAAAAAACTATCTCCTTGATGAAAACTTGGCAAATAGGCATTTTCATGACACCAAAAAAATTAAAAAATGAAAAAAATAGTATAATAAATAAATCATCCAATAGTGAAAACTGGGCAAATAGCTGCTTTGGATAAGTACCATGGAAAAAACCTGGCAAATAGGAACCATGCATAGTCGATAATTGCTCTGCCATCTACTGTCACTTTATCTATCTTGGCCTATTATGAAATGAATTTTCTAGCACCAATACGACATTCCCCATAACATCAGACCCTTTCTCTCATGGTTGATAAATGGTTGACATCAAGTCCTACATACTGTCCCTCTAACATCTAACACATACCTTGGACCTGACTAGGGGAAAAACTTTACCATGTGACTGTAGTGGGTATCATAGATGATTTTGAAAACATAAAAAAATGTCCTAAAAAAAACATAAAAACATCATAAAATGTCTTGAAAAAAGACTAAAACATAAAAAAAAATTCTTAAAAAAAGATAAAAACATCATAAAATGTCCTCAAAAAGGACAAAAACATCATAAAATGTCTTGAAAAAAGACAAAAACATCATAAAAAGCCCCAAAAAAAGAAAAAACCATTGCAAAAAGTCTTGAAGAAACACAAAAAAATCAAAAAATGTCCTAAAGAAAAACCTAAAACTTGAAAAATATCCTAAAGAAATTCCAACAAAGTCAAAATATGTCAAAAATGCAAAACAGGGTCATTCCTTGTCAAGTCCGTCAAATCAGTCAATCTTTGTCATTTGTCCAAACTACGTTGTCTCTGTACATTTTTTACATAGGAAAGAATCAATTTCGAGTCCCCGAGACATTAGGTCAATCCTTTTAGGTTTGTCAAAAAAAATCATAATTCAATATTTTGTCATCAAGACAAAGTCATTGATCATGTCGAACTACAAGGTCTCTAAGTGCATGATGTAGGCAAGGCCATCTATCGATGAGCCCCTGAGGCTGCACTAGGTTAGTCCATTAGGGTTTATGACACTACAATAGCACACACATCAAAATTTCTTCAAGTCAAAGGAAATCATTTCCAAACGGGAAAACTCCGAAAAACAAATTATAGCAATCATTTATTCAACGTGACAATTACACCAGCATGACAACATCGACATGTAGTCGATACAATTCAATTTAGTCAACTTCAGTCAAATTTGGTCAAAACAAGTCAAATTATCATAACTAGTCAAATTTTCAACTCTTGGTTATCTTTCAGATGTGTCCTTCTGAAGAATAGCCTCTTTCATTTATGCCTTAGGATGTGTCCTTCCTAGGCATCATCACTAGCATCTGACATTTTTTAGGGATCCTCTTGACATTTAAGGATCACTCCTCTTGACATCAGTATCTTCAAATGTGTCCTTCTAAAGACCAACCTATGTCATTTGTGCCTTAGAATGTGTCCTACTTAGGCATCGTCACTATCATTTGACATTTTGAGGGATCCTCTTAACATTCAATGATCACTCCTCTCAACATCAGTATCTTTCAGATGTGTCCTTGTGAAGAACAAACTCTATCATCTATGCCTTAGGATGTGTCCTTCCTAGGAATCATCACTGTCACTAGCATTTTGAGGGATCCCATTTGATATTTAGGGATCAATCATCTTCACATCAACATTATTCAGGATGCGTCCTTCCTGAATTTGACATTCTTCGACATTCGTCATCTTGGCATCTTGACATTATCAAACCTAACATCTTGACATTAAAATACTTGGAAACTAGACACACTTGGAAAACACTTGGCACTTGTCTGTTGATTTTTCATCATGTTACTAGTTTTTCAATGAGATTCTGACAACAAGATTTAGAGAAGCAACTACTTATCATGACGTTTGTCTTGTCTTTTGACACTCATGTTACTAGTTTCTTAGCAATGTCTTGACTACGAGATTGAGAAAACCATTGACGTATCATGATAATGGTTTTATTTTGTCCTTTTGGCAATAATGTTGCTAGTTTCTCGAGGATGTCTTGGAAACAGGAATTAGAGAACCAACAATGTTTCATGACTTGTCCTTGTTTTTTTCTATTTACAACTAGTTATGACAAAAAGACTGGGGCAATTGTGCCCTTCATATAAGTCATGATCATCCTTGTTTGTGGCTACTTGTCTTATGTGATGGTACGACCTTGCACACCTTGATTTATGTCATATCATGGTGTTTGTTGGCCATTACAATAATTTTCCCAATGATGATTATTAACAATAAATATTAAAGTCCTATGGTAAGGTTTTGAAGGATTTGGTCTTGGAACTAACATGCATCTCCTTTTGTCTTGAAATCTTCTCTCTTCCATCTCTCTAGGATATCTTGTGACATACAAAAACATAAGTGCATACATAATCATATATACATTGCATTAGGTCCATACATACTCCATCCATATTAGTAACACATATCCATTAAATCACATATCGCAATATACATAGTCATGCATTAACATAATCATAAACATGGCATCCATTCAAATAAATATAATATGCATATCATCATCATCCATGGCATAACATCAACATGACATACAAATAAACATGGCATTATCATGGCATCACATCATAAGTAACCATCACAGTACATACTAGACATGACATAAATAACACCATCATTCATCAAAAATGCATAATCTGCATAGGAATCACATAAGCATACATCATAAATGCATAAATCAAATCACATCACATATAGGCCACATCAAAACTATATCATATATATAGCATAATCTTAAAAAAATATAATGTCGCAGCATAAAGTCAAGGGATATCCCTAAAATAGAGCTCGCAGGCTCGATAGTCAATACATAACATGTCATAACATAAGTCTAAAACATGAAGCCAAATATAGTAAGCATGTCCCTTTGAAATTCTCTCCTCACCCCCTTGTGTTGAAGAGTGCGGTGACTGATGACCTATTCCTAGAACTGAGGTAACCAGTGGAACTATAGCAGCCTCTGTCTATGAACCCAATGGTACTAACACTAATGGCATAATCTCCATGGTAACATGCATCTGTGATGACACTGCGGCATGACTCTATGAATTCAAACGATCTGTCACTCGAGGCAGACCAGGTACTGATCTATGGCTTGAACCCAATGACCCATGTGAGTACACTGACCTATGACTAGAGGAGTTCCTGTGATGGGACCTATGACTCAAAGTATTCCCTGAGGAAGTCGAACCCCTTGTGCTACTCTAGCTACTACTTCATGACCAGCTACCACTACCTATCTGTGTCCTAGTCAAAGTGGGATCTCCCCTCTCAGCTGACATGACCTACTCATATAACTCTCTATATTGTCTGAGCCATACACTGACCCTTCCAAACTCCCATGCTAGATCTATAGATGGTCTCGTACATATCCATGTAAACTCTATGCACCACTACACTACCTCCTACTGATGGATCACTGCCTGATCATGCTCTACTTGCATCACCTCTAACTCTTCTTGTAGTACTCTACCCTATGCAGCACTCTCATCTAATCTCCTATGTAACTCTACCACCCTCTAATCTATCGTGGCATCATGGGGAAAGGTTGAGCTGGATGGTACCTCCTCCTCCCCCTCCACCATGCTCCATCTCAGTAGTCTCTCAGCCTCATCAATGGCCTCATCCTCATCATCCTCCCCTATATCCTCCTCTCCTCTGACCCCCTCCTCTCATGGCATATAAACCTCCATCTCAGCCTTGTGATGAACCTCCTCCTCTCTGACCTCTTGATCCTGTCTGGCCTCCTCCTCGGCCACATGCTCATGACCTACACCCTCCTGATCTTGTCTAGGCTCCTCCTCCTCTCTCTCATCCTCCTCGTCTTCCTCTAGGATCTAGCATCTAGTGCCCCTCTCACTGCACATTGTCTCACCCTCCTGGCCTGCATCCTACAATTCCTCCTCCATCTCTGGCCATCCCCTCTGTCATCCCCATCATCTTAGTCATCTCCATCTCTCTCTCAACTTGTACCTTTGTCCTTACCTCCATCTCTCCCTCTACCTCTACCTCTATGGCCACCTCTACCCCCTCTCCTAGCTCATGGCGCACATGGTATGACTGATCTCCTATCAATCGGTGCTAGCCCATCTAGATCTGTCAGTGGCACAAGTCGATGTGCCTAGCACCACAAGTCATTGTTAGTGTTTGTCCCAAGATCTGCAATCCCACCCTTGCATCCCCATTACTATGCCACTAGCCCATCAATTTTTTGCATGGAAAACAGTATAGGAATAGGAAAAACCTAGGCTTCCTCCCTTGAAGATCTGGCATACTCAGTTGTGCCTATTGGTACACTTTGGTACTCTCCAAACTATCTCAGTACATGACATGGTAGATAAATCTCTATGATGAGCTAACTCTACACTTTCCTACCAATCAAATATCAATACTATCTGCAAAAGTTGAGGTGGTCATCCTCATCATCCCACTGCTTGCAGTCTCTGTAAGTCCTCCAAATGAATGCAATCATGGTGTTAATCTGATGGCGTCATCAACCTGTCTCTCCCACCCTCATCTATTGTAGAGCACCAACATAGTAATAAGCATATGGCTTCCCATTTGCTAGCTGGGGTCTCTAGATAGGAGGTTGAAATATCACCACATGCTCCCAGGCCCATATCATCAGAAGTGTCATACCACATCCAATGCTATGTTCCCTCTTTTAGGCCACATCATGGAGCTGATGGTAAAGCATGCCTAAAAAATAGGCCCCTGAAGCATAAACAGTCTTGTCTTGCCTCATGCCCACTAGAACATCACCTCAACTAATGGGAAACATGTGATCGCGATAGTCAGGAATCAGTACTCCACCAATCAATGTTGCCAACAATTCATCAAACCAGCCATAATACTCAGCCATAAACTCCCAGTGGTTCTCATATCCCTTGATGCCAAGTCCTACACCCTTGTCATGATAGTAATTTGTAAGTATGGTTTAGCAGATCAAAGATTAAATTGAATATAAAAACCCAATGAGGCTATGAAATACAATGAAAGCTTAAAAAAAAGAAAGATTATACCAGATACTCATTGCTTCCATTACTCACCTCCATAGCACCTTCTATCTTGTCAATCACTTAAATGACAAATAATGACTATGCCTATGACTTTGACAAATGACTATAATGCCTATGACAAGTAATCAAATAAAATAAGCTAAGTTCAAAGTATGCAAGTAAATTCTAAGCATAAATGTGTTGCAATATATCAAGAAATCCTCAAAATGTGAGCAAAATTGGAATTTTATAAAAACTGCAATTTTGGGCGAATGGATGAGATTAAAAGCTAACGAAAGCCTAAAATCAGTGGACAATATTTCATGTGACAATCCCTAATCAGGGTTAGGGAAAAATCATTAAATGAATGGTCAAGATGTCATTTGAGAAAATTGAATCGGCGGTCGAGAATAAATGTGATAATTAGCTAAAAAGATAAACATTTTTCGAAAATTAGGAAGATAAAGATTGTTTGATTTGTAAGATTCAAAAAATCAATAGGATAAAGGTTGAACTGAAAAGAAAATTTGGAAAATCAAGAATTTGCTCAATTACTTGATTTTTGGAAGAAGATTACCATTTTGAATTAAATTAATTCAAAATATGGATTTTGTGTGACAGTAAATAATCAATTTTTAGATTATTTACTAAAATGAACTGACAGTTAATAATGTGAGATCATTTTAAATAACTAATTTATTTAAAATAAGAGAAATGTTAAATTAGGCAGTTAAATAATTGAACATAATTATTTAATTTAGAGGATTATGACTGATAATTAAATAAATTAATAAATTCATTTAATTATAAGAATTAGTGACATATTAAATAAATAAAATTCATTTATTTAATAATTGAGAAGACATAAATGAATAAAGGTAATTATATAAATTAAGAAATTTATTTAATTGTAAGAGCCTGACAATAGACCCTTAGTGATGTATTGAATAAATAAATATAATTTATTTATTGAATAATCATGAAGAATAAAAGAGATATGAATTAATTAAACAATTATGAATTATTTAATTAACAGTTGAATGTGGACTAAAGATATAATTAAATTTCATAATTATGCTAGGATGAAAGTGGTAAAATAGAGCCTGTAGGCCTAGGTCATTTTTATGTGACTACATTTTTCCCATCTTTAACATAATGCAGCTTGTCGTGATGTGGCAAAGAAAATAAGTTAAAGTCATGCCCCAGTGAAGGTATAGAGTATTGATGCCCCATCAGGAAAATTTTAAAATTTTGGCTAGGTGACAGAAAAATTTGGAAAGTGTCCTAATAAGTAAATTTAATGACCAAAAGGACAAGGGCACAAACGGTTTCAAAATATGACATGTTTAGAGTAGCCAAAAGGGTGGTCAAAGTTGGTCAAAAGGGCCTTCAATAATAAAAGAGTTGACAAATGTCATTTTGACTTTAAAATAGGTTGAAAAATGGGTAAAAGTCAATTCATTTTAACTATTCACCATAGCAATTGTGAGAGCACCGAGCAAAGAGGACTGTAATAGACATGGTGATTCCAGTGATCAATCATCGTGGAGAGATCGTGCCGACCCATAGGCAGCCCGAGGGCTTAGAGCTAGCGGTACATATCCCCACCCTACTTTATCATTTTTTTTGTTTTTCATGAAAAAATTAGGGTTTTAGGGTCAATAACAAATGTGTTGTGACGTAGATGCATGTGCGTAAGTCACATTCATGTGTGCATTCAATGAATTTGATGTGTCGCGATGCAACTACAAAACATTTTTAGGATAGGGCCACTGATTGTGTCGCATTCACAAGAAATCACAAAAAATTTGCCAAAGCGAGCTACAATTGATAGGTGGGATGTTCCATTTGCAACATTGTGACACATTTGGTGTTTTAAACGACGCATATGATTTGGATGATGCATATGCCAAAAGAAGCAATGAAAATGATTTGTTGTGATGAAAATAGTAGCCAGAACAATGATTCAACATATTGCGACACACGTGAAGTACAAAATGATGCAAAAGTTTCTTCATGATGCATTTGAAGTCAACAGGATGCATTTGACTTTGACTTTGATGGGTTTCAAATTTTAAATGCTTTTTGAGTTACACAAATGATGATTGTCTATAAGGTGTTGATGCATTGTTTGACCATGTGTAGAGACAGCTAGTGCCCATCTATACATGGGAGAGCAGGCCATCGACCTTTAGGTTCTGAGATCAGCTGAGTCTGCAAGAGTGACGATGGTTGATGTGGCTAGGTTTGTATTATGTTTCCTATATGCCCATTATCTTGACAAATAGGGGACTATTGACTGCATTGTGTGATAGATGGCACTTAGAGACATGCTCTTTCCATTTGCCGATAGGAGAGGCTATGGTGACTCTCAAGGATGTCTACCAAATTCTATGTCTACCGATCTAAGGAGAGCGGATTCTTTATGACCCTCAGCACGACTATCATATTTTTATAGCCTATTATCATGATAAGGGTACATGACTTGGCATCGAGGGATACAAGAACTATTAGGAGTTTATGGTAGAGAATTATGGCTGGTTTGATGCATTATTAGTGATATTGATCAAAGGAGTACTGATTCCTAACCACTGCAAACATGGGTTTCCCATTCGTTGGGGTGATGTTCTAGTGGGAATGAGGTGAGAAAGGACTGTTTATGCCTTGAGGCCTTATTTTTTAGGAATTCTTTACCATCATCTCCATGAGGCGGCCTATAAGAGGACATAGAGCATTGGATGTGGTACGACACTTTTGATGATATGGGTCTAGGAGCATGTGGCAATATTTCGACCTCCTATCTAGAGAACGTAGCTAGCAGACGGGATGCCATATGCTTATTACTATGAGGGTGGGAGAGATAAGTTGGTGACGCCATCAGATCAACACCATGATTGCATTCATTTGGAGGCCGTAGAGAGATTGCGAGTAGTGGGATGATGAGGATGACCACCTCAGCTTCTACAGATAGTACTGATATTTGCTTGGCAGGACAATGCAGTGTCAACTCATCATAGAGATGTATCTTCCATAGCGTGTACTATGATAGTTTGGAGAGTAGTAGGGTGTACTAGTAGGCATAGCCAACTATTCCAAATCCTTCAAGGGAGGGAGCCTAGGGTCTGCCTATTCTTGTCTTTTTTTCCATGCAGTAGATTGATGGGCAAGTAGCACAATAGTGGGGATGGAGGGGCAGGATTTTAGATCCTGGGATGACCGCTGACTATGACTTGTGGTGGTAGGCACATCATCCCATGTTGCTAATAGATCTAGATGGGCCAACACCAATTGATAAGAGATCAATCATACCATGTGTGCCATGGGCTAGCAAAGGGGTCAGAGGGAGAGATGGAGGTAGGGATGAAGGGAGAGGCAGAGGGAGAGATGGAGATGATGGAGATGATGGGGATGATAGAGGGGATGGCTAGAGATGTAGTAGGGATGGTAGGAGGCAGGCTAGGAGGGTGAGATAGTGTGCAACGAGAGGGGCACTGGATTTTATCTGAGAGGAAAGAAAGGAGGAGGAGAGAGAGGAAGAGGAGGAGCCTAGACGTGAGTAGGAGGGTGTAAGTCATGAGCACATGGCTAAGGAGGAAGCCAAGCAGGATCAGGAGGTCGAGGAGGAGGAGGTTCAGCATGAGGCCAAGATGGAGGTTGATATGCAACGAGAGGAGGGGGTCGAAGGAGAGGAGGATACAGGGGAGGATGATGAGGACAAGGCCATTGATGAGGCCAAGAGACTACTGAGATGAAGCATGGTGGAGGGAGAGGATGAGGTACCATCCATCTCAAAATTTCCCCATGACGCCATGATAGACTAGAGGGTGGAAGACTTACATAGGATATTGGATGAGAGTGTCGTAGAGGTCAGACCACTTCAGGCAGAGTTAGAGGTGATTTAGTTAGTGTAGGATTAGGCAGTGATCCATCAGTAGAAGGTAGCATAGTAGTGCACAGAGTTTGCATGGCTATGTATGAGAGAATCTACAGGTCTAGAATGGGAGTTTGGTAGGGTTAGTGTACGACTCAGGAAATACAAATAATTATATGAGCAGGCCATGCCAGCTGAGAGGAGAGATCCAACTTTGACTAGGACAAAGACAAGTAGTGGCAATAGGTCAGATAGTAGTAGCTGGAGTAGCACGGGGGGTTCGACTTCCTTAGGGAATACTTTGAGTCACAGGTCCCATCACAGGCCATCCTCTAGTCATAGGTCAGGGCACTCACATGGGTCATTGGGTTCAAGCCATAGACCAGTACCTGGTATGCCTTGAGTGACAAATCCTTCAGCTTCATAGAGTCATGCCACAGTGTCGTCGTAGATGCATGTTACCGTGGAGATGATGCCATCAGTGCTAGTTCCATTGGGTTCACAGATAGAGGCTGCTATAGTTCCACTAGTTACCTCAATTCTACGCACAGGTCCTCAGTCACCACACTCTTCACCACAAGGGGGTGAGGAGATAATTTCATAGGGACATGCTTACTATATTTCGATTCATGTTTTAGACTTTATGTTATGACACGTTATGTATTGACTATCGAGCCTGCGAGGTCTATGTTTGGAATATCCCTTGACTTTATGTTGTGACATATTTTTTTGAGATGACGTTATATGTATGATGTAGTTCTGATGCGGCCTATATGTGATGTGATTTTATTTATGCATTTATGATGTATTTTTATGTGATGTCTATGTGGATTATGCATTTATGATGAATGATGGTGTTATTTATATGTCCTATCATGTGTGTCCTATGATGGTTACTTATGATGTGATGCCATGTTTATTTGTGTGTCATGCTAATTTTATGCCATGGATGATGATGATATGCATATTATATTTATTTGAATGGATGCCATTTTTATGATTATGTTAATGCATGACTATGCATAATGCGATATGTGATATAATGGATATGAGTTATTGATATGGATGAAGTATGTATGGACCTAATGGAATGCCTATATGATTATGTATGCACTTATGTTTTGGTATGTCATAGGATATCCTCGAGAGATGGATGAGAGAAGATGTTAATACAGAAGGAGATGCATGTTAGTTCCTAGACCAAATCCTTCAAAACCTTACCATAGGACTTTAATATTTATTGCTCTTAATCATCATTGGGTAGATTATTGTAATGGCCAACAAACACCATGATATGACATAAATCAAGGTGTGAAAGGTCATACAATCACAGAAGTCAAGTAGCCACAGACAAGGATGATCATGACTCATACTAAGGGCACAATTGTCCCAATTTTTTTTTCATAACCAGCTGTAAAAAAAAAAGACAAAAAGGAAAAGTCATGAAATGTCGTTGCTTCTCTAAATCCTATTTCTAGGACATCCTCAAGAAAATAGTAGCATGATTGCCAAAAATAAAGCCATTATCATGATATGTCATTGTTTTTCTAAATCTCGTAGTCAGGACATCGCTGAGAAACTAGTAACATGAGTGTCAAAAGACAAGAAAATTTTCATGATACGCCGCTGCTTCTCTATATCCTATTGTCGGGATCTCATTGAAAAACTAGTAACATGATGAAAAATCAACAGACAAGTGCCAAGTGTTTTAATTTTAAAATTTCAGGTTTGATGATGTCAAGATGCCAGGGTGTCAAAGTTTTGATAGTGCCAAGATGATGAATGCCAAAGATTGTCAAATTTAGGAAGGAAATATCCTGAATAATGTTGATGTCAAGAGGATTGATCCCTAAATGTCAAAAGGGATCCCTCAAAATTCTTGTGACAGTCACGATGTCTCAGAAGGACACATCTGAAAGATACCAATGTCAAGAGGAGTGATCCTTAAATGTCAAGAGGATCCCTCAAAATATCAAATGACAGTGACTATACATAAGAAGGACGCATCCTAGGGCACATATGACATAGGTTGGTCTTTAGAAGGACACATCTAAAGATACCAATGTCAAGAGGAGTGATCCTTAAATGTCAAGAGGATCTCTCAAAAATTTCAGATGATAGTGATGGGCCTAGGAAAGACACATCGTAAGGCATAAATGACAGAGGCTATTCTTCAGAAGGACACATCTAAAAGATAACCAAGAGTTGACAGTTTGACTGGTTATGATAATTTGACTTGTTTTGATCAAATTGACTTGTGTCAACTACATGTCAATGTTGTCATGCTGGTGTGATTGTCATGCTGAATAAATGATCGCCATAATTCATTTTTAGGAGTTTTCTCATTTGGAAATGATTTTCTTTGACTTGAAGATATTTTGACACATGTGCCAGTGTAGTGTCATGAACCCTAATGGACTGACCTAATGTTCCCTCAGGGGCACATCGATAGCTGGCCTTGCCTACATCATGCACTCAGAGACCTTGTAGTTTGACACGACCAATGACTTTTTCTTGATGACCAAAGATTGAATCATGATTTTATTTTGACAAACCTAAAAGGACTGACCTAATGTCTTGGGGACTTGAAATTGAGTCTTTCCTATGTAGCAAATGCGCAAAAACAACGTAGTTCAGACAAATAAAAAAGACTGAATGATTTAATAGACTTGACAAGGAATGACCCTATTTTGCATTTTCAAGATATTTTGAGTTTGTTGGGGTTTCTTCAGGATGTTTTTGAATTTTTAGGTTTTTCTTCAGGATATTTTTTGATGTTTTTGTCTTTCTTCATGACTTTTTGCAATGTTTTTGTCTTTTTTCAAGACTTTTTATGATGTTTTTTTTCATTTTTCAAGACATTTTATGATGGTTTTTTATTTTTTCACAACATTTTATGATGTTTTTGCTTTTTTTCAAGACATTTTATGATGTTTTTGTATTTTTCAAGACATTTTATGATGTTTTTGTCTTTTCTTAAGGACATTTTTCTATTTTTTGTCCTTTTTTAGGACATTTTATGATTTTTTGTCTTTTTCTTCAGTACATTTTTTGATGTTTTCGAAACTATGTGTGATAGCCACTATAGTCACATGGTAAAAAATTTCCCCTATTCAGGTCCAAGGTATGCGTGAGATGTTAGAGGGACAGTATGTAGGACTTGATGTCAACCATTTATCAACAATGAGAGAAAGGGTCTAATGTTATGGAAGATGTTGTAGCAGTCCTAGAAAATGTGTTCTGTAATAGGCCAAGATAAATAAAGTGATAGTAGATGGAAGAGCAATGATTGACTATGCATGGTGCCTGTTTTCCAAGTTTTCACCATGTTACTTATCCAAAGCACCTGTTTGCTAGGTTTTCACTGTTGGACAAATTATTTTCCTTTACTATTTTTGTCATTTTTTCTTTTTTCTTGGTGTCGCAAAAATGCCTGTTTGCCAAGTTTTTATCAAGGTGACAATTGTTTTTTTGTATTTTTAAGGTCTTTAGCTCATTTTTTTGACACTTATGCATAGAATTTATAGAGGTGTAGACTATTGATAGGCTATGCCAGTTGTTCACCATCTAGAGCAACCAACTGATATGTTCTAGAACCAAAAGAGGATATGATGATGTAAGGACCCGACTAGTTTGGTTCAAACTTTCCCAGCTTTTCTCTATCAACCTAATTCTTAGGGTTTTCAATGAGGACTAAGTCACCAATGTTGAACTTCCTGACCATGACTTTCTTGTTGTAACTATGAAATAGGTGGTTCTAATATGCCTATAAATGGTTTAGGGAATTTTGTCATCTTTTCTCTAACATCTCCAGCCCATGTAGATGTGACTGTCTATATTCTTCATCATTGGTCAGACCCTTTAGGGATACTCGTTGGGAAGGAATTTCAATCTCAATGGGTAAGATGGCCTCAACTCCAAAGACTAGGGTAAAAGGAGTGACCCCTATAGGTGTGCGAATATTGGTGCAGTAATCCCACAGAGCAAGGTTAAGTTGAATATGCCAGTCACGACCAGTGTCATTGATAGTCTTTTTCAGGATTTTAGCAATGGTTTTATTTGACACCTCGGCTTCACCATTTCCTTGCGGGCAATAAGGCATGGATAAATGATGTTGGATATGGAATCACTCAAATAACTCATGAACGTCTTTTTTTTTTAAACGGATGTTCATTGTTAGTGATGATGGATTGTGGAAGGCCATACTAGAAAATAATGTAGATATGAATAAATTTGGAGATTTTTTTTGTTGGTTATGTATGTCAGGGGGTGGCTTCAATCCACTTCGTAAAATACTCAATGGCAGTAATGATGAATTTGTGGCCATTTCACAGATTAGGATGGATCTTTCCCATGAGGTCGAGTCCCCATTGTGCGAAGGGCCAAAGAGAAGTGATTGGTCAAAGTTCTTGTGCTGGAGCATGAATCAATGCACTATGAATCTGGAATTGCCAACAAGTCCTGACATATTCTAGTGCATCTTTCTCAATGGTCAGCCAATAGTACCCAAGTCTCATTATATTCTTAGCTAGGGTAGGACCACTCGAATGAGATCTACATATACAATCATGTACTTCATGTAAGGTTGTGTGTGCTTCATTAGTGTCGAGACATCTAAGGAGGGTGTCATCAAAACTATGGTGGTAAAGGGTGTCGCTATCGATGGCATATCTTTCAACCTTTTGGATAATGGAATTTCTTTGGTTATTGGAAAAATTAGGGGGAAGGGTTTGGGACTTGTGGTGGTCATGAATGTCTTGGTGTGAGGGAGAATCAAGACCAACAAGTTTGCAGACCATTGTCAATTCTGGAATATCATAGGAAGGGACCAACAGTTGTTCTATCAGGAACTCCAGCTGAGGCATTGCTTGGAATGTCAAGGAGAGAGCCAATCATATCCATGGCATCTGCTACCTTGTTCTGTGCTCTCAGAACTTGCTCCAAAGTCACCATTTGAAAATACGTCTGAAATTTGTCAATCATTCATTTGTAGGGCACTAGTTTCTCATCCTTAGTGTCGTAGTCATCGTTACCATGGTTGATAACTAGCTGAGAATTCCCATAGACATGTAGTGCTCTGATTTTACATTTTATTGCCATTCTAATTCATGTAACAAGTGCCTCATATTCTTCCACATTGTTTGTGCATGGAAAAGCTATGTGGAAAGACTTAGGAATGGAATCTCCTTTGGGGGTGATAAACAGTATTCCTCCCCCTGAGCCATGATTGGTATGAGATCCATTAAAGTATAACCTCCAAGGTGCCTTAGGTTCCATATGGAATATTGACTCATTTAAGAAATCTACCACTAAGGGATGATCACTTGGAATAGGCGCATCTGCCAGTTGGTCCGCTATCACTTTTCCTGTGATTGCTTTTCTTTCTACATACTGGATGTCCTATTCACTCATAATTATGAGTCACTTTGTTGGATGTCCTGCCAATGTTGCATGACTTAATAGATATTTGAGGGGGTCAATCTTTTCTATCGACTTTTTTTTATGGTTCAACATATAATGTCTTAGCTTTTGAGCTGCAAAAAATACTGATAGACAAGCATGTTTAATTGAAGTGTAATTCAGCTCATACCTGACCAATGTCTGACTAATATAATATATGGTCCTTTATTTCTCATCGTGGTCATTCTGTGCCAATAATACCCCGAGTACTGAAGTTGTTGCCCAGATCTATAAGATCAAAGGTTTTTTGTGAATTGGAGGCATAAGGACTGGTGGTGATAGTTGGTAGTCTTTTATTTGCTGAAAGGATTCTTGGAATTTATCTATTCACACAAACGAGATTCGTTTACACAGAAGATATTTGAATGGTTGACACCTTTCATCCAATTATCCTTTTAAGCATCAGATAGATTTTACCCTTCCCTATAATGTCCTCAATTCACTTATTCCTTTGGGAGGAGGCATTTCCATGATGTATTTGACTTTGGCTGGAATGACCTCAATGCCTCGTCAAGAAACTATATATCCTAAAAGTTTTCCAGATGTTAGACCAAAGACACATTTCTTAGGATTCAGTCTGACCTTATATTCTTCTAGTCTCTTAAAAATTGTGTCTAACACTTGTAGATAATCTTAACTTGTTACTGATTTACCCAAAAGGTCATCCACACAATCTTCCATTATCTTATGCATCATATCAAGAAAGATTGTGGTCATAGCCCTTCGATATCTGCCACATGCAATTTTAAAACCAAACGGCATGACATTCTAGTAGTATGTACCCCAATGGAAAGTGAATGTTGTTTTATGTTGATCTTTGGGGGAAATATGAATCTGATTATAGCCTGATAAGCCATCCATGAGGGACAACATCTTGTATCCTACTGTGAGGTCGGCTATGATATCTATATTCGGCAAAGGAAAGTTATCTTTTGGGCATGCTTTGTTTAAGTCTCTAAAATTTGTGCAGACATAGATTGCTCAATTTGGATTTGTTACTAGTACAAGGTTAGATATCCATTTAGCATAATCAATAGAATGTATGAACCTAGTGTTTAGAAGTTTCTTCAACTTAGCCTTGACTAATAGAGCAACTTGAGGATGCATTTTGTGTAACTTTTGTTTAACTGGTTTGGCATTTGGAAATACTGGTAGATGGTACAGAACTAGTTTTGGGTCTAGTCCTGGCATGTCGGTGTAGGACCATGCGAAGTTGATTTTACGGTCTGCAAAGAATTTGTGAAATTCTAGTTTCTCTTCTTTAGTCAAGGATGCAACAAAGAGGACCATTTTGGGATCTTCTAGTGTTGATATGTTGGCCTCTATTGTGTCCTCTAGGAGCATAGTAGATTTATCTTGAGTTACGAGAAGAAAGTATAGTCCTCCATCTTTGGGCACCTTAAAGAGGTTTTGACCTGTAGATTCATCCTTTATTTTTACTTTTTTGTCATCAGGAGGTGCCTTTCGGTTTTCACCTAAACACGTTTCATTTTTTGTTTTATTCTTATTTTTAATTTTGTGATTGGAGGACAGAGCAGTCTCCCAAAAGTATGCTAAACAATTGAGGTCAATGGCTAATCTAGCCTTGTGATCACCATTGGGTATGCCTTCACATAGTCCCATAAACTCTGGGATGGCCTCATCATTCTGAAAGATGTCCAGGATAGGCTAGCCTTGTTGGTCCCAATTGATTAGTTGTGGTTAGACTAAGGAAATGCCATCGTCAACATTGGTGAATTGAGGGGAGGATGCACAAAGCATGCAGATAGATTCAAAGACATTGAAGATTAAGTTGTCATCATCCAATTCCACATCAGACTCTATCCAATATTCCCCTTCACTTGTCTCATATTTGTTGTCAAAGTAAGGGATGAAGGACTCAGAGTCGTGGGTATCAATGTTATCTATCAATTCAGATGGATTCAATTGATGGTTATGGGGTTCAGATGGTGGGGCTTGTATGTCATGGGAAAGCTAAATGGGACTTTGAATATTTGGTGTTTGATCGATTTTAAATGTTTACCAAAAATTTTGTTAATAGGTAAGCTCCCTAGTTAAAAGGAATAAATCATCAAGACAATAGTAACTTAAGCATCATTGGGAGCCAAATTCCCACTCTTGGGAGTCAATTTTGGTAAGTGATTCCTTGATGGTCTCGACACTTTCTGAAGCATGCATGCGCTCCGTCAAAAGTACATTGGTACATCGGTCATCATTATCAAGAAATCCATAACCTAACCCATGATACTTTGGTATTTTGAAAGGTTCTATGGGCTCTCTTCATCTAGTTATTTTTCTTCATAGGCCACTAGTTCCATCATAGCCCTTGGCCTTCATAATGTCATATCCCTTGCCATATTTCTTAATTGGTAATGGGAGTAGGTCTTCCATTTCTTTATAGAGCCATCCTATAATATCAACAATGTCCTTATTACTCAGATCTCCCCATTTGATGAAAACTATTTTTGGTGGAACTTTGAAAATTTCTTTGGGTTCCATTCTAAAACATGGTCAACCATAGACCTTCAGAGACTTGGGTATTGTTGTGATGCTATATGTCATATGTAGTTTGAATTCTCCACAGCTGAGGTCCTAGATCTTCACATTGGGCTCTCCTTAGGACTTGAGGAAGATGGTGGTGGGGTGGAAGTCATGGATGGAGTGGACATGGAAGATGATGCAAGTGTGGATGGGTCAATGTATTTGGAAGAAGAAGAGCTAGGAGCTTCTCAGTGACGAGAACTTGGTTTTCAAAAATACCCCTTAGGTTGGTACAATACTAAAAAGGGTTAGGGTCTCCATATATGGTGATTTCTATGTCGTCAAATGGGAATTTCAAGCATTGGTGATATGTAGAGGGAATGAATTTTAGGGCATGAATCCATGTGTGGCCAAGAAATATGTTGTAAGGTAATTCTAGATCATGTATCCACAATGACTGGTCACACTCTAATAGGAAGATAAATAACACCTCTAGAAGAATGTTCTTTGTCATCATATGCTTTTATGACTATGATCTTTATAGGGTGTACACATGCATCAAAAATCCTAAAGCCTTAACCAGTTTTAAGGAGAATATGTTCAATCCTAGTCCATATACTAAAACTCTTCAGACCTTGTGCTTATGGATGAAAGTTTCGATATGTAGTGCATCGTTATGGTTGGTCTTTGGTGACGAATAATCCTGATTAGAAAAGGTGATGTGATGAGGTGTAGTGAGGTATCCCACCATGATCTCAAATTGGTTGACATCAATATCCTTAGGGACAGATGACTCTTGTAGGGTTTTATCGAATATAGCCTTATGCATGGGATAAATGCGAAGCAGCTCAAGTATGGAAATCTAAGTAGGGGTTTTTCCTAATTGATCAATAAGGTTAAACTGACTCTTGAGTTGCCACTACTTTGTGAATGAGCTAGGTTGTGACTGCCTAGGAAATGAACAAGGTATGGTGATTTTAGGTTGCCTAGTAGGAGGCGGACCAGCTATGGTGAGCTTACCACTTCAATTCATAGCATTGCATTGAGGTGCTCTTTTAGCTGTGATGGTATTGACACACTCATTATTAGTTCAGACATTGTTTATAATAGGTCCACTGGAATAGTCATACATGGCTCAGGAATAATTGGCTTGATTATTGTTTGTCTTAGGACCTAACGTGGAAGCATTATTAAAACCATGGTCTTGCAGTGGGTTCTTATGGATGGTATGGTCAATATTTGATGGAAATTGTGGCCCACCCATTTCGATTATTCGACTCTCAATAAGGTATTGCACAATATTTTTGAGTTGTTGACAAGATGATATATTATGTCCTTTAGCCTGGTGGTAATCACAAAAAGCATTATCATCCCACCATGATGGTTTAAATTGGCCAGGGTCATACGACTTTGGTTCTTCAAGTGTGATGAGACTATTTTGGAGGAGCTTTTTAAGGACATCCTCAATTGGTTCTCCCAACACTGAGTATGTTCATCTTTTTTGGGAATTGCCTTGTTTGGTGGAATTTTCCTTGACCTTGACTATTTTTTAAATTTTGGTTATTTGGAGTGACATTGGTAGTGGGTGTTAGTATCATTGTTGGTTTTTCTTGTAGTTGAACCCATTTTAGAGCCAATACAGGTCCTATAGTGTTCACTACCTTGGCATTGACAACACTATCATTGGTAAAAAGTTTATTTTTGACCCAGTACTTATTTTTGTTGGTGGGAGGATTTGTGTTTGTGTTTTTAGGACCATATTTTATCTCTCCCTTTGCAATAAGGGCTTTCTCAATCTGGACACCTTTTTCAACCAGGTCTTTGAAATTTGTGCAACAATGCACTTGCAATCCATATTTTAAGGAGCCTAGAAGTGTTTGAATGAACATGTCAACCTTTTCTCTTTTAGGTATGTTGATATGGCAATGACTAGATAGACTTCTCCATTTTTGGAAGAAAGGGATGAAATTTTCACTAGGCTCTTCTTGTGTGAGATTTCATAAGCTAGTAATAGAGGTGTCCATGTCAATTTTATAACTTTTTATGAAATTGTGTTTAACTTCATCCCATGTTTTGATATCATTTTGAGTGGAGAACCATCCAAGGGTAGGACCTGTGAGAATTTTAGAAAAGAATCTCATTAAGTATGTCTATTCATAGGAAATATCCATACAGTTGGTCATGAATTCTCAGACATGTTTGATAGGATTTGTCTTTCCTCTGTATTTGGTAAAATTTGGTGACACATATCTCAAAGGAAATGGTGGCATGTATAATTTCATGTCAAAGGGATATACAGATAAATCATATGACACTTGTGATTTCTTGTCGGATATTTACATGTTTTCTATGGTCTTCTCTAGAGCCGTCAGTTTAGCTTGGAAGGGATCGATTATAGGTTTATTTGTAGCACCATACATTAGATTGATTGGCACACCATGGGTCCCTATTTGTTGTGAGTGGATGTTGGTGTCTTGTTAATGGATTTGTTATTGTGACATGTATGATGTGTTTTGGTTTGCGTGTTGGTACTAAAAGTTTGGTTTGGGGACATGTTGATGGATATGAATATGGGGTGAATATGTCATAATGTGTCCCCCAGCAATTTGGGTTGATATTTGGGGAATATGGTAACCAAGAATATTTTGGTGTCTGATAGATAACATAGGTTGTGTGTCTTGATTACCTTATCGAGGTTGCTGGAATTGTCATGGAGGAATATTCATCTTTTGTCCTTGGGAGGTGTTGGTATTAAACTATGTTGACATGTGAACATTTGGTTGTGGTCCTTGAATAAGGAGACATCATTTACTTCCTCCCAAAGGATTAAGTGAGGTACCAATGAGATAATTTGATGAGGATGCACTCACGGTACTAGATGTAGTCATAAATGGAGGATTTGAATGGTTTGATGACGCCCCCATGGAATTTACTGAGGTGGTAAATAGAGGATTGGAATAAATTGCCCACATTGTTGAGGATCCAAAGGTGGCTCCAACCGATTGTGATGACATTGTGCATACTGTAGGAAATGTGACCGATTGTGTTCCTCCAATAGATGTAGCATTGATTGTATTGGAATTGTTTGGAACATTGTAGGTAGCACTGATAGTAGCTGTGACAGCTTGTGAGGTAGCATCAAAAAAGGTATTGCTTGTGTTGTTTGGATGTTGACCACTATTGGACATCTTATTTGTATTGTAGACATTATGGTCAGGAGATATTGGTCTCAAATTATTAATATCAAACCCATGGGGTAATTTATCTCCTTGACTTAAAATTATGGCCAAATATCTATCTTTGTCATATAAGACCATTTTTTCTATGAAGTAGGCTGCCTTTGGATCTTGTACTGCTACCTCTAGGTTTTTCTCAAATAACTATCCATATTCATCCTTACGTAAGAATGGTTCAAAGGGACTATTTGATGAGGACAAATGGTTGAGGATTGATCCAACTTTTACTTCTTTTTCTTTCATCTTTATGTCCTTGATATTTTTTGTTTGTGTATCTTATCTTGTTTTTGCATATCATACACCTTATGTGTGTCCCTTTGTGCTTATGTTGGTTTGAAATGGGATCTTGGTCTTGGGGGCTTGATCACCCTCCTTGATCATTTTCATCTTATACCATCCACATTGGTACAATTGGACTCCTCTTGAATATCTACTTTAGTGTGAGTTTGAAATAGGTTCCTCCTCTCACTAAAGTGAGGGCTAAATATAGTGTACAAAAAAGTATTCCTTTTGACACTTAATTTGGGAATAATTAATAATATATTGAGCTTAATGTTGCCTTGATTTAGTGTTGTAATGTGTTTTACACATTCACATTATGTTTAGGGCCCTTTTAAACTAAATGGACCTAATTGGGCCTTATTTAGGGTGTTGTGAAGTGAGAAATTCTATTTCTCTCCAATGTTGGAAATTTAGGTTGTTTTCCACATATTCTTAAATAGGTGTTGATGCCATCTATGTCTAATCATTATTTCATACATGAGTATTTCCCTAGATGATTCCCAATATCTTCCATAATATTAGGTTCCCAAAACTGTGAGGGAAGATTGGGAAACTTATACCAACACTAGATTTTATCCATATTGTGTCTGTAAGGATAAAAACCTACCAACCATTTGTGAATGTAAAATCCACTGCCATCCATGATACATATTCTATTTGCAATTTTGTCTCTAATTTTCTATGAAGGAAAAATCACTGTGAAATATTCATTTGATAGGGATTTGAAAATTTGATCCACACCCTACTTTCCTTGCCACCATCTAATTAAACTATCCCAATTGAGTTTCATGTTGAACCATCTAGCCAAGGAATCCCAATCACCCTACATGATCCCTATCATCTTGTAATTTTCTTGAGCACATTCCCATTACCTTCTTGTGACCATTACTAGTCCTATCGCCATTTAGCCATCCATCCTTGAGTCCTGCATTTGTAAAAAATATCGTGTTTTGTTTCTTTTCCCATATTTTTGGTCTGTTTCCATGATCACCATTCCATCTAGGGATATAGAAGCCATTCTTTTCATCAAATTTTTTTGTGACCCTATGATTAACACCATTCCATTGCCCTTGGTTTCTAAAACTATGATTTTCAAAATTTTGTTTCCCTTTCTAGGCATTCCAACCATTATGCTTTTTTATTTTGAGTTGGATCAAACCCCGCACCACTTTTCATCAATGCTCTTTTTTTGCACAATTTCAGAACTAATTTGAGGGAAAATACACTTTTTCTACCTATGCCTTGCCACCTTGTTTTATCCTTTCTTTGAATTCTCCACCTTAATTCACCAATTTTGATAATTTTTTCCCATGAGAGGTATTGTCGAACATCTTCTCTACAAATTCTCATGGCTCCTTTGCTCCCTCTAGCACCATTGGGATCAATAGTTCATTGATCTAGGATTATGACAATTTTGTATTGATGAGGTTGATCTCCATACCTAAGATAGACTAATATCCTCAAAAAAAGTTTCATTTTGGGTTTGGATTTGTTAATAATCAGTATATTAATTACAATATGCCAATTATTAAATATTTTCATTTAAAGAAAGATGGGACACTTACCAACATAGAAGACTTCTGAAAGGACCATGTATTATATTTTCATATTGAGAAGAAGTTTGGATTTAACCATCTGACTGGAATAGATAGCTACCATCACTTTGATAATGTGAAAGTAAATATGAATTAGATGTTTACCTATGTTTGAGGGGGCCACACCCAAAATGGCATAGAATAAGAAGTCAATAATATAACTTCATTTTTATCAATTGGTTGTGTATGAAGACTAATAGGTTTGACAAAGGTGCATTGAATACAAGCATGAATAGATGGTATATTAGTTCTACATTGATGTTGAGTGAATGTGGGAGTCCCTATAATAGTGTGAATTATAATTTAAGTTATATTTGGATACTAGCAGTTGATTTGGAATCTAATCATGAAGGATGAATGTAATATTTATTTCTTAAATCGATCACAACTTGGTAATATTGAGAGTTCTACTAAGTATCTTGGATCTATCTTGAGAAGATGGATTGACCCTTTTCTTTCAAATATTGAATACTGAGAAAATTCAGAGATTGCATCACATACTAGTGTGGCAGTCTTAGTTTGGTTGAGTTGTGATAGGAGATTTAGATGGATGGCTTCATAGTAGGGTGGTCAAAATTATCATGAGTTAGATATAAGTCAAAGGAACCAAAAAATTCATATTGGATGGTATATAGAATCAATGAGAGGTTGGTGATTTTTAGTGTGTTTTGATAAGGCATAGGACAAATCTCAACATAGAGTTTATGGTCATTCTCATAATGAATGTAAGGCTTTAAGTGATGAAATTCAACATATTAGGGATTTTTTTTCTTTTCCTCATGTTGAAGCACCAATTTCATGTAAGTGATACTAATTTTTATGTTTCTCATTAATCACCTCACCTCATCAATGTCTTTCACTAAGTGGGGGCAAGGGGGTTATGTAGTAGCCTTGTCCTCATATGGCACTTGTCATTGTCTCTTTTCGATAGTTGACTACCTTCCATGTATATATAGGAGGAAGCTTGGGATGTGGATGACATGCCTTAATAGGTTAGCTCGCAGGTGACATATTGAGTTTTGGGGGCTACCCCTTAGTCATTCAATGTAGTTTGATTTGGGAACATATGACTTGGCATAGGGATTTATCAAGAACCTCTCATATCTTATTCTAATTTAAAGGAACTTATCATAGAAATGATGTTAGCATCCTGTTTAAAGTGGGGGTATACATCAATACTCATTTTAGACAGTGTTATTTTTTGTTATTCTTGTGATGCATCCTTTTCTTGGTGGTGTCATTGGGTTTGTTTTCCTTCGAGAGTGTGATATTTCTTTGACTTGTCCTCTCTTGGAGAAATTAAGATATGAAGAGACCTTACATGAACTAATAAAATCTCCCTTGAACATACCTTACACTATTTTTCATTTACAATATCTTTTATATGTCTACCTAGCATAACACACTTTGCTTGCCTATGGAGCCATCTTTTTTATTCACAAGTGTCAAACATAAAAGTTTTTCTTTCCTCATGAATCATATTATTGGTGTAGTGTGGTGCCTTATCAAAGTTATTAGG
The DNA here is from genome assembly GCA_007258455.2 of Sequoia sempervirens. Taxonomy (NCBI): domain Eukaryota; kingdom Viridiplantae; phylum Streptophyta; class Pinopsida; order Cupressales; family Cupressaceae; genus Sequoia; species Sequoia sempervirens. The sequence continues at coordinate 1,076,735,295 of VDFB02271358.1, read as the reverse complement.
AGGTAAAGTGATGGTATGGTTAGTATGATTAGAAGCCTAAGTGTAGGCATGACTTTCTCATAGTGTGGTGAGAATCTGATATAGAGGCATGACTTTCTCACTAAGCCAACCTTTTTAGATACTCACCCAACAGATAACCTAAAGTTTCGTTTCCTCAAAGTGAGCATTATTTTTGAAAAATAGTTGAGGCTTGATCCAAATCTCATTGGACAAATAGTCGAGACTTGAATAACTTCTTTTTCTTTTTGTTTCATCTTTATGTACCTTTGACATTGTATGTTTTTGTATCTTGTCTTGTTGTTGCATATCCTACACCTTGTGTGCATCCCTTTGTGCTTATGTTGGTTTGACATGGGATCTTGATCCTAGGGGCTTGATCACCCTCCTTGATAGTTTTCATCCTATACCATCCACATTTGTACACTTGGACCCCTCTTGAATGTCTACTTTAATGTGAGTTTGAAGCAAGTTCCTCCTCTCACTAAAGTGGGGGCTAAATATAGTGTAGAAAAAAGTATTTTTTTGGAATAATTGATATTAAATTGAGCCTAATGTTGCCTTCATTAAGCGTTTTAATGTGTTTTACACATTCACAATAATTTTAGGACCCTTTTAAACTAAATTGACCTAATTTTTCCTCATTTAGAGTATTGTACAGTGTATCTTTACAATTTCACATTAATGTAGGGATTTATGAATCAATTGGGATTCGTTATGGCTTATTTGGTCTTTGTTTGCATCCACAAGCCTTATTAATTACATCTTTTTGTGGATAATCCTAACACTTATGAAATAACCAATTATGATTCAATGTTTGAGGTTGTGTGTTCCAAATTCGGTGATTTGGGACTCATATGCCATCTTGAGTGTATGAGTCCCACCTAGGTCTTGGGGATTGATTTAAAATTGCACACTGAATAAGACACTTCTAGAGATCTATGCCCTAGGTTTTAGCCATTGGGACTCATATACCCAAACTAGCATATGATTCTTGCTTTAACTTGGACCAAACTTAAATCAAATTCCTGGTAGGATTTTATTATCCTATATTTGATGTCAGCTTATAGTGTTGTAATTTAGGGAAATTTGACATAAGTATAAATACAAGCTTATTTCCTTTAGTTTCACCTAGCAATTTTTATTCAAGCATATTAAGAGTTCACAAGAGCATTATAGAGTATTCAAGAGAATTCAAGGGAAAATTTCTTCATCATTTGTTGTAGAAAATAAGATCCATTATCATGTTGAAGGCTTGATGCATCACGCATGTGATTTTGAGTTTATGTTGTGATGTATTGTTCAAGAACAATTCAAATATTTAAATTTATTATCTATCATCAAGAATGATGATCAATATCTACATCCATTAAGGCCACTTCATGCTTGTTTGCAGATATACAAGAATTGATACAAGATTCTATTATTTCATCTTATGTTTCATGTTTCATTTCTCATTAAGGTTTGATTACCAAAATGGGGTTTGACAAGGGAAAACCCCCATTCCCCAAGAAAAAGAAACCTTTGCTCTCTCTTTGTGTGATTGTAGGTTTATAGGTTGAAGAAAAAGTGGATTTAAAGCCTTCAAAAGTACCAAAATTATAAAGTTACATAAAAATTTGTCAAGACTCATGGAAACTTGGATCTAGAGGAAGATATCCAACCTATTTACATGAAACTAGTGGGAAAGTAATTATTTGATCCATCTTTAGAGTCTCACAAATTTTTGCTTTAGAATTGTACTCCTGGGACACTTTGCAATAGTTTGGGTGTATGAATCCTAGTGTTGCCATTTTTACTAGATTTTAGTTGATTTAGACTTGTCACTGAGAGATTCTAGATCCTATCTAGAAACCCTATTGTGGGACTAAATAACCCAATCTAGCATATAAGTCCCAATACACCTTAAAAGCAACAATTTCTAGGGTTTTTGGGCCTTTCGTAGTCATCTTCATTTCTCTAGGTGCTTCTCTTTTTTATTCTATTTGTCAATCTGATTACATGATTTCAAATTTCATTTTCTAGCTCACATAGCTAGGTTTCCATATTGCTTTAATTTATTTCTTTCGATGATTTTTCTTAGTTGTGAACCGCTCTTTAATCACACCCAACAAGACCTTGTAGTAATCTCTTTTCCTAATTGTATCATTAAGTTGATATCTCTAGGGTTTCCTTGAATGAAATAAGAGTAAAATAGGTCTGTTAGTTCCATATCCTAAAAAGTGGAAACTTTATTTCTTTGTGTTCAAATTTGAGTGTTTCTCTGTAGCAAATGTTGAATTTACTAGAATTGATCATCTCCAACTGTGAAGTTTTTTGTCTTTTGCATGACTTCTTGGCAACAATGTCATCATTTTAATCTAGTTCTACATTCTTCAAGTTAGCAACAACAATCCAATCTTCAAAAGGTTATTCTACATCTGTAGACACTTAAAAATGACCTAGGCCTGCAAGCTCTATTTTTACCACTTTCATCCTAGCATAATTATGACATTTAATTATGTCCTTGATCCACATTCAGCTATTAATTAAATAATACATTATTATTTAAGTCATTCATGTCTCTTTTATTCTTCATGATTATTAAATAAATAAATTTTATTTATTTATTCAATATGTCACTAATGGTCTATTATCTTCTTACAATTAAATAAATTTCTTAATTTATTTAATTCCTTATGTCTTCTTGATTATTAAATAAAGGAATTTTATTTATTTATTTAATATGTCACTAATTATCATAATTAAATCAATTTATTAATTTATTTAATTATCGGTCATAATCCTCTAAATTAAATAATTATCTTTAATTATTTAATTGTAAAAATTAACATTTCTCTCATTTTAAATAAGTTAATTATTTAAAATGATATCACATTCGTGACTAACAGTTCATTGTAGTAAATAATCTAAAAATCGATTATTTATTATCTCACAAAATCCATATTTTGAGTTGATTTAATTCAAATTGGTAACTTTCTTCCAAAAATCAAGTAACTCAGCAAATTATGTATTTTCCAAATCTGATCTTTAGTTCAACTCTTATCTTCTTGATTTTTTGAATCTCACAAATCAGTCAGTCTTTATCTTCTTAATTTTCAAAAATATTTATTTTTCTAGTTAATTTTCTCATTTATTCTCCACCGTTGATTTGATTTTCTCAGATGACATCTCGACCACTCACTTAATGATTTTTCCCTAACCCTAATTATGGATTGTCAGATTAAATCTTGTCCTTTGATTTTAGGTCTCTGTCAAAATTCGATCACATCTATCCATTCAAAATGGCATTTTCTATAAAATGCTAGTTTGCTCACATTTTGAGATTACACACATAGATTAATTACATTATTTTGACGCATTGATGCTTATAGTTTGTTTGGAATTTTATAGTCATATTGTCATAGGCATATGCATAGTTTTATTTAAATCCTTCAAAGCTTGTTTAGGACATAGGCATAGTCAAAGAATTGCTCGTACGTTTGATTTGAGGGAAACATTTGCAGCAAGTTAGGAGGTGCTACGAAGAGGAATCGTGGAAGCTTCAACAATTATCTAGTATAAACATTTCTTCTCTTATTTTTCAATGTATTTTGTAGTTCTTTGGGTTATATGCATTTGTTGATTTGCTAACATCTAATCATACCTAAAATACATTCCTTATCAACCATCTACCAACTCATGTCATGTCCCCACATCATACCATATCGACCCAGTCCAAATCTCCACGTCCCATTTTAGTCAACCTTACACCAATCCAGTCCAAATCTCCATGTCCTATCTCTGTCCCTCACACACTAGTCCAATCCAAGTCCCCTTGTCATATCCTAGTCCTTCACATACTAGTCCAGTCCAAGTCTCCATGTCCTATCCCAGTCCTTCACACATTAGTCCAATCCAAGTCTCCATGTCATATCCCAGTCCTTCGCACACTAGTCGAGTCCAAGTCTCCATGTCATATTGTAGTCCTTCACATACTAGTCCAGTCCAAGTCTCCATGTCCTATCCTAGTCCTTCATTCATTAATCCTTTTCAAGTCACCCCCTCACAAGCCACATCTAGTCATGGAAATTTTGTCATTACTCAAAGGAACATCCCATTGTCTAAACTTGAGGATGCATGTCAAAATGAAAGCCCAAAACATGACCTTATAATGTCACCCTCATGTCAAGAACAAGGTAGCCCATCCCATGATCCTATATTAAAGTCCATTCAAGAATTCCTACAAGACAATCATGACATCCAAAACACACCTATCCTTAACAACAATTCTATTTCTGATTATATCATCCACGACAACCTCATCTTTGACTAAGACCCTACCATTGACCAAGAAGTTCAAATCCACAACAACCCCATCTTTGACCAAGAACCTACCATTGACCAAGAAGTCCAAATCCATGACAACCCGATATTTGACCAAGACCCTACTGTTGACTAGGAAATCAAAAATGATCCACTCCTTGACCTTTACGCCATTCATGATCAAACACTTTACGACCCTATTCAGGCCCTGACTATTGACACTTTCCAAGATGAAACACTTGCCTCCATTTGGACCCATAGACAATCTTCCTCCAAAAAAAGACTCTTCCACTATGGACATATTTGTAAATGATGAAGCTATAGCTAACTTCATGGGACTATATGATAATGACCATCAAGAAGGTTTTGAAATTGACTTGGAATCACCAATAGAATCAATTGAACTTGACATGTCACAAGATTAGAACAAAGATATTAGTTAGAAATATCTCTAACATGACAATGAAGCTAAGAAACTTTATCAACTAGGGTCATGTTTCTTTATCAAAGTAGGCTTTCTCACAGATGAGAACATTACAAGTGACAATGTCCACATACATCATGATGGGTTAGCATATTTCTCTCAAAAAAAAAAAACCCCATCACAAATAGAATCTGTCAAAGCATGAATTATCAAGGCAAACGACTAGGCATACATGAGCAAAGCATTCAAGAACCAATACAGCTCTAGGAAAATTACAAACATCAAGGTCTTGGCTATTCTTCAGTCAACAAATCAAACAATGTCAGTGAAACCTCCTCAATACTTAGGGAAACCTCATTAAATACAAACATCAAAATTGAGTCCATGAGTAGTCCTTGTCATAAGATTGTTTCCAACACCTCTTTCGTCCACACCATAAAACATCATTCCATCATAAATAAACCTTTCCTTTGGAACCCACAAAGACAAAATACATACAAATCAAAAAATCAAAATCAAATTTCAATGACCATTGAATCAAATAAAAAGACAACTAGAAATATGAAGTTAAAATGGATCTCAAAGACAAGTGGATCAAGCAAAGAAAATATGTCAAAAGGAAAAGTCAATCACAATGTGGAGCCACAAGGTAAGAGGACTCGCACATATAACACATGTCCACCTTCTTCAAAATGGTCATCAAGCAAGTCATCTAAGGGTGTTGGTTCCAAATGCCATCCCTCCAAAATCCATCATCCACCATACCAAGTTTGGAAAATAAAAAGTGATTCATCCAAATGTCCAAACAAACTTCTTACATGTATCATCATCCATCATAATCCTACATCTCGTCTAAAGTCCAAAAATCCCACATCACAAATCTATCACATCATGGTAGCAACTCCTTACCACAAGGACTATCATGGAACTCTATCACAATGTGTGTATTCTGATAAGGCCAAATCTAATATCAGAAATGATCACAATGACATTGATTAGTTGTATGCAAGCACTATGATCATGACAAGACAACTCCTTCAAAAAGGTCATTATTGGCATATCATGGCACCAATCTCTACATTGACACCGTCAATGGATTCAGAATAGTCAGTGGTCATCTAAAGCATCTAGGCTTTCCACAAAATTAGAAATACAAAAAAATTGAAAAATGTAAAACATTGTCACCCTGATGAAAACCTGGCAAATCTTGGTGACAACAAAAAGATCAAAAAGTCAAGAAAATAGTAAAGAGAAAAAATTCATCCAATGGTGAAAACCTAACAGACAGGGGCCCTGGATAAGTACCATGATGAAAACCTGGCAAACAGGCGTCATGTGTAAAATAAATCATCTATGTGGACTTTTACACTTGGGGGAAAATTTTCTCATTTCCCATACCTTCCTCATGACATTTATGTACATCTAAGCCCTATTATTTCCATGCATTTTCCCACCTACCTTGGTCTTGACATAAAACTAGCACACATAAATCATGCTTTGGGAAAACTTTTGACATGCCTATCCTTTGGTCATACATTTTCTATGAAATTTCATGTCATTACTAACATAACCTCATTATCCTTATGTGACATAGTCCTTAAAAATCATATGACAATTCCCTTAGTCTCATGTATCCCATCCTTTACCAAGGCCACCTATCATCCTTTCATGTCTGTCACCTATCTTGGCTTTCCCTTTTGAAATGGTCTAAGGATACTCCATCATCCCTTTTAGTCCTAACCAAGTCATTCCAAATGCAACGAGTCTAATCCATAGAAGCACATTATCCAAAACATTACTTGACTTTGTTCCTGGCTTGGCTATAGACCTTGATACTTTTGTCACATTATCAGTGTCCTCACATTGTTTCGGGATGCATCCTTCCCACATCAAACAATGTTGTCATCACCTGTCAATTGGTATTTATCTTGACTAGTGGCACAATCATGTATGTCCATGGATTCTCATGTGTAGGCATCAGTCACATGCATTTGTCATGATCCTCTTAAACCATTCAAAAAGACAAAAACATTATAAAGTGTCCTAAAAAAAGATAGAAAATAGCATAAAGTGTCCAGAAAAAAAGACAAAAACTTTATTAAATTTCTTTAAAAAAAACACAAAAACATCATAAAATGTCCTAAAAAAATGACAAAACATCATAAAACGTCCTAAAGAAAGACCAGAAACATTGTAAAATGTCCTTAAAAAAAGACCTAGAAATTGACAAATGTCCTAAAGAAACCACAACAAACATCAAATTATCTCAAGAATGCAAAATGAAGTCATTTCCCATTGAAATTCCATCATGTCAATCAATCAATATTTGTCATTTTTCTATACTATGTTGTCTCTACACATTTGCTACTTAGGAAAGACTCATATTTGAGTCCCCGAGACATTAGGTCAGTCCTTTTAGGTTTGTCAAAATAGAATCATGATTCAATCTTTGGTCATTAAGACAAAATCATTGGTCATGTCAAACTATGAGGTCTCTGAATGTATGATGTAGGCAAGGCCATCTGTCGATGAGCCCCTAAGGCTACACTAGGTTAGTCCATTAGGGTTCATGTCACTACATTGGCACACATGTCAAAATTATATAGGTCAAGGAAAATCATTAAAATGAAGTATGACAATCACTTATTCAAACATGACAATCACATCAGCATGTCAACGATATCGACATATGGTAAACACAAGTCAAAACAACTCAAAAGATCATAACCTGTCAAACTGTCAACTCTTGGTTAGCTTTCAGATGTGTCCTAAAAGATAACCTCTATCGTTCATGCCTTAGGATGTGTCCTTCCTAGGCATCATCACTATCATTCAACATTTTGAGGGATCCTTTTGACATCTAAGGATCACTCCTCTTGACATCAGTATTCTTCAGATGTTTCCTTCTGAAGAACAATCTCTCTTATTCATGCCTTAGTATATGTCCTTCCTAGGAATTTTCATTTTCATCTGACATTTTTGAGGGATTCCTTTCGACATTTAGGGATCAATCCTCTCAACATCAACATTATTCAGGATGTGTCCTTGAATTTGGCAATCTTTGGCATTCATTATCTTGGCATCGTCAAATCTTTGACACCCTGGCATCTCGACATCATAAAACCTAACATCTTGACATTAAAACATTGGTTATCTAGACACATTGGGAAAACACTTGGCACTTGTCTTTTGTATTTTTATCATGTTACTAGTTTTTTAGCGAGATCCTGACAACAGGATTTAGAAAAGTAGTGACATATCATGATTGTCTTATCTTGTCTTTTGGATTTCATCATGTTACTAGTTTTTTAGCAAGATCCTAACAATAGGATTTAGAAAAGAAGTGATGCATCATGATTTTCTTATCTTGTCTTTGGATTTATTTTTTTGATCATGTTACTAGTTTTCAGCAAGATCCTGAAAACAGGATTTAGAAAAGCAGTGACATATCATGATTGTTTTATCTTGTCTTTTGGCTTCCATCATGTTACTAGTTTTTCAGTGAGATCCCAACAATAGGATTTAGAAAAGTAGCGACGTATCATGATTTTCTTATTTTGTCTTTTTGCTTTCATCATGTTACTAGTTGTAGACATCCAAATTTGGACAATTAATTTATCCAAATTTATCACTTTTCACCTAAACATCCTCTTATCCGAGTTAATTAAGTAATATTACTATTATTTAATTAATATCTTTAATTCTGCCAAATCCCTAAGGTATTTAATCAATAATAAAATACCTTACCCTCCTCTTTTCATCAAATAAATTAAATAAATATTAAATTTATTTAATTCCTCACATGTCATTTTCATCTAATCCTAATCCATTTCCTAATCTCTTCATTAAGGATGTGCACATGCCTGATCCTTAATTAGGATGTGTCACATCCTCCAATTTTTGCAAGTTGGCTTCTAATCCATATTAACCCCTAATTATCCTCTAATTACTAATTAGTTAAACCTAATTAGTACCTTGGTCAACTCTCCCCATCCCCCAAGGAATTTTTAATTCCTTTTTATTCACCCTAGGTTCCCCTCTTCCCCATGTGAATTTTTAACTCACATTTTATTCCTTCTAGAATCCCCTTTTCCCATGCACCTTCTAGAATATTTGACTTGTCACATCAAGTCACATGTGAAAAATTCCCACCTTTTGGGAACCTTGTCTTATCCACTAGATTCTTCCAATCATTGTGAATTTAAAATTCACTTTTATTCACCCAAGATTCTTCCCATCTCCCAATGTACTTGCAAGGTACTTGTCCTTCCTCCACATCATGTACCTCTCTTCCACATCATCTCACCCTTAGCAATCTCACATTCCACATGTCAATATGTGAGGGCTTGTGGGTTCTCAACCCACCATAGCCCTTCATCTTGACCATTGAATTCTCTAGAGAATTCAAATTCTCCTATAAATACCCCCTCCTCAAGGGCATTCACAACACTTAATTTTTTATAACTACATGCTGCCAATTTGTATCCTCAATCCTTTTCCATCATTTAGCCATCTCTTTTAATCACCTTGCACATTGAATCTTGCATTTAGTCACTCAAGCAATCATCTAAGGAGCACACAAATCATTCCAAGCAAGGGCCAATCAAAGAGATATCAACATCAAGGAAGGTAAAACCGCTTGTGTCTTGTGTTATCTATTTTCCTTCTTATTTTGTCACTCTCTTTTGGCTAATCTTGAGGTGTCCTTGGTCTTTTATCATTCGTATTTTGAGTTATTTTTATGCACTAGAATAGGATAAATTCCAAGGTATACACTAGTTTTTCAGCGAGATTCCAACAACAGGATTTAGAGAAGCAGTGACGTATCATGACGTTTTTCTTGTCTCTTGACATGCATGTTACTAGTTTCTCAGCAATTTCCTGATTTTGGGATTTAGAAAAATAGCAATGTATCATGATAATGGTTTTATTGTTGTATTTTTACAATCATGTTGCTAGTTTCTCAAGGATGTCCTTGAAATAGGATTTAGAGAAACAACGATGTTTCATGATTTGTCCTTTTTTACCTTTTTGCTACCGGTTGGTTATGACAAAAAGACTAGGGCAACAACACTCTTAGTATGAGTCATGATCATCCTTGTTTGTGATTGCTTGTCTTATGTGATGGTATGACCTTGCACACCTTGATTTATGTCATATCATGATGTTTGTTGGCCATCACAACAATCTGCCTAGTGATGATTAAGAGCAATAAATATAAAAATTTCTATGGTAATGTTTTGAAGGATTTGGTGTAGGAACTAACATGTATCTTCTTTAGTCTTCTCATCTTCTCTCACACATCTCATATAGGCATTGCATCCATATCATCATCCATATCTTTTGCACTAACATTTCTTTGTCTCTTCATATTCTAGTCTTCTCATCAATTTTGAGAGCACACTCATGTTCTTAGAACCTGTCTGTCCTCTCGAGGGGGCATACTGCTACCTCCCTCATCATTATTTCTCATCCTATTTTGCATTGGGGCATATTTTTGACTTATTTTCTTTGTCACAATGCGACATGCTACATTATGACAAAGAGGGGCAAAATGTAGACGTTTAAAAATGACCTAGGCCTGCAAACTCTATTTTTACCACTTTCATCCTAGCATAATTATGACATTTAATTATGTCCTTGGTCCACATTCAACTATTAATTAAATAATACATTATTATTTAATTAATTCATGCCTCTTTTATTTTTCATGATTATTAAATAAATAAATTTTATTTATTTATTCGATATGTCATTAATGGTCTATTATCTTCTTACAATTAAATAAATTTCTTAATTTATTTAATTCCTTATGTCTTCCTGATTATTAAATAAATGAATTTTATTTATTTATTTAATATGTCACTAATTATCATAATTAAATCAATTTATTAATTTATTTAATTATCGGTCATAATCCTCTAAATTAAATAATTATCTTTAATTATTTAATTGTCAAAATTAACATTTCTCTCATTTTAAATAAGTTAATTATTTAAAATGATATCACATTCTTGACTGACAGTTCATTTTAATAAATAATCTAAAAATCAATTATTTATTATCTCACAAAATCCATATTTTGAGTTGACTTAATTCAAATTCGTAACTTTCTTCCAAAAATCAAGTAATTGAGCAAATTATTGATTTTCTAATTCTCATCTTTAGTTCAACTCTTATCTCTTGATTTTTTGAATCTGACAAATTAGGTAGTCTTTATCTTCTTGATTTTTGAAAATATTTTTTTTCCTAATTAATTATCTCATTTATTCTCCACCGTTGATTTGATTTTCTCAGATTACATCTTGAACACTCACTTAATGATTTTTCCCTAACCCTGATTAGGGATTGTTAGATTAAATCTTGTCCTCTGATTATAGGTCTCTGTCGAAAGTCGATCTCGTCCATCCATTCAAAATGGCATTTTCGATAAAATGCTATTTTTCTCACATTTTGAATTATGCACATAAATTACATTATTCTGAAACATTGATGCTTAGAGTTTGTTTGGAATTTTAGAGTCATATTGTCATAGGCACGGGCATAGTTTTATTTAAATCCTTCAAAGCTTGTGTAGGACATAGGCATAGTCGAAGAATTGCTCGTACATTCGATCTGAGGGCAACATTTGTAGCAAGTTAGGAGGTGCTACAAAGAGGAATCATGGAAGCTTCAGTGATTATTTGGTATAAACATTTCTTCTCTTAGTTTTAAATGTACTTTGTAGTTCTTTGGGTTTATATGCATTTGTTGATTTGCTAACATCTAATCATACCTAAAATTTACCCTTAGATACAACATTGATATTGATTGACCTGCTCTTAGTCACCTTTTCCAATTCAACTAACTTGTTACCAACCTATAGAAGGGAATTTAGGGATTCCTCCTTGATTTTTTTCCCAATAAATTCAACGAATTCCAATACTTTCTAATTCAGCACTTCTTTTGTTCTTCCCCATCATTCTGAATATTATTTTGATCCTCCATCCTTGTCATGTTTAGATCCTTCACCACGTCTTCCTTAGCCATTTTTGTTGATGAATTTAAAAATTTCTCCTTTGAATGTTTTAGAAAGTCTTCCTAATCTGAGTTTAGGGCTGAATTCCTCTAGTTTTCCATTGGAAATTCTCGTCTCCAACCCAACATCCTAATCAAGGAGTTATTCAACTGAGAGTCCAAAATTAAGGCTTGCACTTAGTTTCCCAAATCTGTTAGGAATTCTATTTCTCTCCAATGTTGGAAATTCATATTGTTTTTCACACATATTTTTGCATAGGTGTTGATTCCATCTATATCCAACTGTTATTCTATACACAAGTATTTCCCTAGCTAATTCCCAAAATAATCAAGAATACTAGGTTCCAATAACATTAGAGGAAGATTGGGAAACTTATACCATAACTAGATCTTATCCATATTGTTTTGATAAGGATCAAAACCTACTAGCCATTTGTGAATGTAAAATCCACTCTCTTCCATGATACATATTCTATTTAAAATTTCATTTGTAATTATCTATGAAGGAAAAATAACTATGAAATATTCGTTCACTAGGGATTTGAAAATTTGATCTGCACCCCAATTTCCTTACCACCATTTGATTAAACTATTCCAATTGAGTTTCATGTCGAACCATCTAGACAAGGAGTCCCAATCACTCTACACGATCCCTCTCATCTTGTAATTTTCTTGACCACATTACCATTACCTTCCTAGGACCATTTCTAGTCCTATTGCCATTCATCTATTTCTCCTTGAGTCTGCCATTCATAAAAAATCTTGTGATTTGTGTCTTATCCCATCTTCTTCATGATTTTCTATGATCTCCACTCTATCTAGGGTCTTAGAATCCATTCTGTCCATTAGAATTTCTAGCAACCCTATGATTACCACTATTCCATTGCCCTTGGTTTCTAAACTTGTGTTTTCAATATTTTGTTTCCCTTTCCATATGTTCTAACCATTATGCTTTTTTTTTAGTCGAAACGAACCCCACACCACTTTTTCATCAAGGCTCTTTGTTTGCACAATTTCATAATTGATCTGAGGGAAAATTATCTTTTTCTACTTATGCCCTACCACCTTTTTTTATGCTTCCTTCAAATTCTTCACCTTTATTGACCCATTCAGACCATTTTTTCCCATGAGAGGTACTTTTGAACATCTAATTTGCAAATTCTCATGGTTGCTTTACTCTTTCTAGTGCCCTTCGGATGAATAGTATGTCAATTTATGATTATGATAGTTTGGTATTCATGAGGTTGGTCTCCATACATAAAATAGACTAATATCCTTAAACAAAATTTCATTTTGGGTTTGGATTTGTCAATAATCAATATAATTAAAATATGCCAATTATTAAATATTTCCTTCAAAAAAGGATGGGATACTTATCAATGTAAAATCATTCTAAAAGGACCATGTATTATATTCTCATATTAATAAGAAGTTTGGTTTTAAACATCTAACTAGCACATATAGTTTCCATCACTTTGATAATGTGAAAAAAAATATTAATTAGATGTTTACCTATGTTTGAGGGGCCCATGACCAAAATGGAATAGAATAAGCAATCAGTAATATAACTTCATTGATATCAATTGGGTGTGTACAAATACTAATAGGTTTGACAAAGGTGTACAATGGATACAAACATCAATAGATGGTATTTATGTTCTACATTGATGCAGAGATGATGTTGAGTGAATGTGGGAGTCCCAATGACAATGTGAATTAGAATTTGAGTTATATTTGGATACTAGTAGTTGATTTGGAATCTAATCATGAAGGATGAATGTAATATATATTTCTAAAATTGATCTCAACTTGGTAATATTGAGTGTTATACTAAGTATCTTGGATCTATCTTGATAAGATGGTTGACCCTTTTGTTTTAAATATTGAAGACTAAAAAACTTCAAAGATTGCTTCGCATACTAGTGTGGTAGTCTTGGTTTGGTTGATTTGTGATATGAGATTTAGATGCATTACTTTTTAGTACAGTGGTTCAAATTGGCATGAGATATATTTGAGTCAAAGGAGCCAAAAAAAATCATATTGGATGGTATATATAATAAATGTGAGGTTGGTGGTTTTAAGTGTGTTTTGATAAGGCACAGGATGAATCCATAGCTTTTGTGCATAGGTATCTTCATGGACATTGATTAAACCAAAATATTCTAAGCACAATCTAATTAGACCCTTGGATTTTCAGTCCATAACATCATATTGAGCAACTTGAGTAGGATATAGAGTCCTTGAAACATTCTTATCAACAACATCCCATAGATCTCAATCTATCAACATATCCTCCATATTTAGCTTCCACATTTAAAAATTATTTCCAAAAATTTTCTCTACTTCTATTCTTCGTAATGAAATTTCCATCTGAGGATTCCTACAACAAGATCACAAAGTGTCTTCTACACAAGCTACCACTCAAATATGGATTAGTTCAAAAAGACCCAACAACCCACAACTGAAACCAAATGTGATCAAGCTCTGATACCACTTGTAAGGAAGCTAAGGTAGCAAAAAAAATTGAGAGGAGAAAAATGAAAAACTTTACAAATATTTAACAATTACAAAAACTTAAATAGAATAAACATAAATATCATGCATACCATGACACAGTGATTTACACGGGGAAAACCCTTTTGGGGGAAAAACCCCACACTCCAAAAGTCAACTAATATATTATTCAACAATCACAAAGATTACAATATACTTGTAGAGCAAGCTTATCACAGGAGTATCAACACTCAAATATCTAGAGACAACACAATCACTATCAGACTCTCATAATACATCACTCTCTACCATAGTCGTAATACAACACCCTCATAAAATATGGTTACAATAGAGGGAAATATAGGCCAAAAAAATCCACCATTAGATCTAAAACCTAATAATGAATAGTCCATATTTACAATACATCATTATTTAATATATGTTGGTCACTTTAGGAGTTTCTTGAAAAGTTAACATGATCACACTTTTGTCTTTGTTGCCATTATATACACCTATCAATGTAACTAGGGAAAAAATGTATAAATATATACATCCTATCAACAATAAACCATATATAATTGCAAGGTTGAGACACATCTTCCCAACAACAAGCTTATTGTTTGAATTTTTCCATAGAAATTGAAAAATATTGAAGCAAACACAAACAATTCATTTGGATAGCATGGTGCGTCAGATGGCATTTAAAGGGGAGGTCATAGATCAATGCCTTAAGAGGATCCTTAAAAAATATAACCCCCTCATTATTGTTGCTGTGAAAATGATCTTGGGTAAGGGTTTCCTAACAAACTATAAAAATTTCAGGGTGGACACAAATATTATAGTGTGAGGAAACTCTTTTATTCAAAACTACTTGTGGGCTTAGAGGAAATTCTTTTTATGGCATCTCCTAGCATGGGGGTGCCTCAACCCCATGATTAACCCTCATTTTATGTGTTGGGTGAGATAGTAAAATACTACCAATTCATATTTGATCTAAAAGGGTTGGCACTAGTGGAGCATAAGTAGTTAGCAATGGTTAGTGTGGATTACCTTTATAAGGTGCGAAAACTCTCTTAGTCTTTTGGCTATAGTAGGGTTATAGATTTCAGAATCTTCATGGCTACTAATGGATTTCTTGGCTAGGTTAGGCTCTTCATCTTGCGGTCAAGTTTAATTATCTAGTGTTTATGTTAGTAGGTCAAAATGTTTAGTTTATATTGGTGGATCCTCTGTCTAGTTGTTAATGTATATGGTCTCTAATGGGAATTCTGATATGCTATTCTCCCATATTTTGTTTCCGTTTGGCTAGAAAAATAGTGAAAATGGTTGATCGAACCTGTGTGGTCATATACTTCAACTTACATAAGGTGGTCAGGTCACCGTTGTAGTTGGGCTTGTTGGATGTTTTCTCAAGATGGATATTTTGTAAATTTTTTTTCTATATCAATTCAATACAACTCTTACATATAAAAAAAAAGAAAAATTAATATATTAATTATTTGTGTGGAGTAGTTTAGATTCTTTAATATAAATTAGTATATTAAATATCTATTTAATTGGTATAATGATTTTAATATATTTTTAATTTATGGTGTGATTTTTTATAATGGAAAATATAAAAGATATATATATATATATATATATATATATATATATATATATATATATATATTATAATATTTAGTTTTATTTTAGGAAAAAAAATATACATATATATATGGTCCATAATATTTTCATTTTTCACTAAATATACTCAAACCTAGAAAAATAGGATAAGGGGAGATTTCACCCAAAAATGGAAAAGTGGATCCAAAGAGGGAAAAGGCGTTTTGTTATTTTATTTTCACTAGGAAATGATATCCACATCATAAATTGACTAACAACTCTCAGGAGATTCAACCTAACATTTAAATCTTTAGATTTCCCTTTTTGCTAGGATGGGATTATGAACTAAATAAGACATTGGGGAGGAAGATTTAACATAGCAAATAAACTTTAAATTACAAGCTATAAATTGAAATTTGAAGCTAAATCATAATATTGATGGAACCTACAAAATTTGGGGAGATTTTGGAAGGGTTAAATGTTACATACCTCTCACAAAAAATTCTTTTTTGGGCCTTACTAAGGACTTATTCACCGAGTGGTGGATAGGTTCTGGCTAGGGTTCTAGAAAATCAATTTTTGGGTTCTATTATTCATTGTTTGCACTCTTAGATCCTAGGCATTCAACTCTCAAAAATTAGAAATGAATTTTGTAGAGGAATTTTCATGATATTGCAAGAAAGATAACAACTTTGAAAATTTTGCAACTTTTTCTCTCCATTTGATATTCAGCCTAAAACCTGCAATCACACATCAAAGGAGAAAAAAACATTGATTTTTAGGGAATAGGAGTTTTCCTTGGTCAAACTTCATTTTGGTAATTAAACATTTTAATGAAACAATGCATAAAAGGAATAATGAATGAAAAAGGTAAAGTGACTACTCACCACACCTCAATTGATCCTAGGAGTACAAATCAACAATCTTGCATGATGTGGCATTAATGAATGTAGATATTGATCATGAAATTTTATTTGAAACAATGTTTGAATAGGATATCCAACACTACATCAACACATTAGCTCAACAACATGCATGATGCATTATCCTATTGAAATGATGATATGACTCTTGATTGTTACAATAATTTTTTTCAAATATACCCTTCACTTCATGAGAAATAGTCTTGTATTTATATATAACTTAAGATTAAATCCTAAAATTTAAATAATAAAAGGTGGCATTAGATCTAGGATTTAAAATCATTAAAATACCACCAAAAACATATTCTAAGTGGGGGGTTCTTAGGGTTAAGTGAGGACCCACTCACCATTAGGTGAATGATCCTAGCATACTTAACTATGACACACTTTGGAAAATATAAAATTTTGTGTAAAAAGGGGCTCCTAGGACCTAGTGAGGACCCATTCACCAAGTTGTGAAAGGGTCCTAGGTCAGTAACTTAGGACACATTCCTCATAAAATTAAGTGTTGTGTAATATTATTTATGAGTGTCGAGCTTTATTCCTTAGAATCTATAATTAATTAGCCTTGTATTTAAATTTGAGGGGTCAATTAAGCTCAAATTAACCTTAATTAATTAATAAATCCCTAGATTAATGTGAAAGTGTAAAGATACACTTTACAACACCTTAAATAAGGAACCATTAAGTTCATTTTATTTGAAGGGTCCTAAACTTAATGTGAATATGAAAAAAACATTGCAACACTAAATCAAGGCAATAGTAGGCTTCTTTTAATATTAATTATTCATTCATAAACTAAGGGAAAAGGGATACTTTTTTTGTTACTACTTTTTTCCACCACTTTAGTGAGAGTATGACCCCATGTCAAACTCACACTAAAATATACATTCATGACACTTATGTATGCGACAATGAAAAAGATAGACAATCATATACTATCAAAGACCAAAAAGATAAAGGATGCAGATCAAGCCTCAACTATCTAAAATGATGTGGAACACGTCTCAATTTTTTGTCTAGGAAAAGGGGAAATTATTAAGCCTCAACTATCGAACACGATGTGGAACATTTCTTAGTTGTTTTTCCAAAGAAATTCTCAAGAACTCGATTTCCACTATACAAAAAAACCACGCACTCACTCTGGGTAGTGGAACTTCAGGCCATCCACTTATCATAAAAGGGTGAAAAATGAGAGAATCATATTAGGCTCCCATACCATATCAAAGTTATTTTCCTGAAAACTTCAATAAGGCACCACAATGCTAAACACTTATTAATATTATGTCTATAGGTTTTTTTCAAGGGAATATTGCTTTGTTAATGTAAGGTCTTCTTCTTAGGGATAATCAATACTAATGTCTCCAAGAGAGGATTGTAATGAAGAAAAATGTACGCCCTTACATTTTTCATATTTATTTAGGCCCTCCTTGTTAAATTGAGAATAATGTTGCCTTGATTTAGTGTTGTAATTTGTTTAACACATTCACATTAGGTCTTGGACCCTTGTAAACCAAATGAACCAAATTGTGCCTTATTTAGGGTTTTGTAAAGTGTTTCCCAATGCTTTCACACTTATCTAGGGCTTCATTAATAAATTGGGCTTCTTTATGCATTAATTAGCTTTATTTTCCATCTTCAAGCCTTAATTAATGCATCTTTTCGAGTATAATCCAAACATAAACCAACATGCAATCATAATTCATGTATTTTTGGATTGTATGGCCTAGATTTAGTGATCTTGTATTCATACTCTACCTTCGGAATATGGGTCCCCCTAAGTTTTAAGGCCTCAATCTAGATTTCACATGAATCTAAGCATATCTTTAAAAATGTATCCCAAATCTTAGCCTAATGGGACTCATATGCCACTTTTGGAATATGAGTCCCATGTGTCTTAAACTTAAATGAAATTCAAATTCTTGGCAGGATTTTATTCTCCTATATTTGATGTCAGATTGTAGTGTTGTAATTTTGAGGAATTTGGCATAAACAAGTATAAATAACAAGTTTACAAGTGACCTAGCAACTTTGATGAGAAAATGTGACCTAAGCATTCAAGCATTATAGAAAATTCAAGAGACTAAAAGAGCATTCAAGAGCCTTCAAGAGCTCATTATCAAGTGTTTTGGAGCATTATTGTAATAACCCATCCCAAATTATTCCTTAATTATCATTATTGTAAATGACAGATAAATATATTCCAAATTAAAAATACATAAATAGTTGATAAAGTCAATCATAGCTACACATGTCCATTTAAAATGAGTCAATGATTCATATATTCACTTTAAAAGTCAAATTACAATATCAGGTTTCACTTGGCTCCTAGGGACTCAAAGTCACTACATTGTACACATTACATCAAATACATGAATGTATTACATCAAGTTACATCTTAGACTATAATATTCTTGTGAACAACTAAGATTCTTCTTTGACACTCACCTCCACTGGTAGACAAGAACATGGTTGAAGTGCTTTATTTCCCAACCAAAAAGCTTACACTTCTCCAAAATTCTTCTGACTTAAAGAATTCCCAACCATGCATGGAAATTTTGGCAAGACAACAATATGCAAGGTGGAATCTAGTGTGTTCCTATACATCAACATGTTAGAAAAGAAAATGAAATATCTATGCTAGATATGGTAGAGAGTGATATCACATAGTTCATACATACAAAATGAACTATATTGTTTGGCCAAGCATATTAAATGTGTTGCAACCAAAAAAAAAAGGTTATGGTAAAGCAAACCTATTATCTCTGAACTCCATTTCAACATTCATCCTCGAAGGTAACTTTCTACAATACAACATTCATAACAACTATCTACCCTCTAGCAACATCTACCAAGAGGTGCTCTAGTCTACTTAGGTATCATTGTTCCATTCAAGTATTCAAATATTATTTTACATATGTCTTCAAAATTAAGAATCAAATTACTAATTTAATCTCTAAGTAGAAATCAAATTTATGATTCAATAGAGTAATTGAACAATTAGTCATATAATTCTTATGACTCTTATATACTTCTCATTATAAGCATTGTCCATTTAAAAATGAACTAAGAACAAAAGAAGGTATGTCACAAGTATGTGTATGTACATAGATGAAGTCTAAGCGCATTCACACATATGTGCCTACTTATGTTTTTGATTTGTGTATAAATTCTAAAATAGACCATTAAATCAGTTTGAAATCATTAAATAATATTCCATTTCACATTTCTATTGTCAAAAAAGTAAAGAATTAGAACAAGTCTGTATTAACAGTTTCACACATACTATTGTTTCTTTTGCATTCTCACAGAACTGTGATACTCTAACATTGTTGTATATATATGAACATTCATTGTTTAAGTAGAACCAATACTCTTTCCTACTAAACAGTTATAAGACAATTTGTTTCTTAAAGAACGTTCACTATTTACAACTATTCAATGTTGTTACAACTTAAAAGTATAATGACTAATATTTTTTTCAGCTACAAAGATAACTTTACAAAAAATCAATGTCATTTGTAATAAAACATTCACTGTTTACATCAACACAATATTTTTTCAAACTAAACAATTACATTTAATGATAGAAAGTGTCGTTTTCGAACAGAACATTCACTATTTGCAATTACTCATTGTTGTTTCAAGCTACTTTGATACTAAATGATAAAATTACAATTTAATATTTATTTTTTTAAATAGAACATTTTTTTCACAATGAATGAAAAATGAACAATGTTGTTTTGCTAGTAAAAAATATCATCTATAGTTTCTTATTTGTCATTTCCCAAGCAATCCAAAAATATTTCACTAACAAATCAAATAGTGCAACTTCAGTTATGAAAAAAGAATGACTTATATTTAGATCTTTGAACACTTTCATTGCTAAAATTCCATGTGTAAATATTATAAATGAAAATAATCTAAGTTCAACATGCTTGTCAATGTAAAAGTTAAGCAAGTATTTTGATCAAGAGACAGGCATAAAAGTTATAGGTTCTAAGTAGAACTCATGCCTATTTAGGATACAAGAAAAATAGTCATAGGTTGTTGTGGAATTGACCATTCTTATAGGTCAGGTGCATTTATTTTCTGGAAAAAAGAGTTATATTTGAAAATTCCCATATGGGCTTGTTGGTTTTACACCATGCATATAGTTATATTCAACATGAAAACTTCTTAAGTCTATAATATATATATATATATAGAATATAACCAGCCTATCAATCATTTAGATCGACCCAAACAAGGGCTTGGTGATTCTCATACATAAAATCATTTCATCATTCCTATTGAATGAGGGAAACTTCACAAATAAACAATACACATATATATTAAATGTTCTAGTGGCATCTATTTAAGCCCTTTACCATTATTGGCCCATCTGATAATGAGTATCAACAATTATAAAATGAAACATTGGGAATCATTCCCCTCCCATAAGATCATTAGTCGATCCTCTTCAAGGTTAATCTATGCTAAATAACACAACCAATTGGAATAAAATTATGATAGTCATTATAAGGCTAGCACCATCGTGAAAAAATCAAGTGATAGCTGAGGTACTCAAGCCTCCTAAGCCTTGTAATAGCTCCATAGTCAGTTGATAAGGCTCTCAACTTTAATGGTATTCATACTAAGTAGAGCATTGTCCATGTGATACCCCCCATAGGGTGGTTGAAAATGCTCATGCAAATGGCTCAAGGCTGATTCAAACATAGACAACAAGTTCACATTTTTACTATGCTATGATAACATTTGACACAATGAAGGAATACTTATAGCATGTTTTGATAATGACAATAAAACAAAATATATTGCTAAAGAGAGATCAATTTACCTCTAAATTCAAAAATTTATGAAGTTTCCCTTAGATTTTCCCCTTGTTTCGAGTTATTTCTTTTCTTTTTTCCTTCAAACCAATTTTTTTTCCTTCCCTATGCTTTTTTTACTAGGGTTAAGAAATTCAAAAATGGAAACAACAATATCAATTTGCATGTTACTAGGAAATGCCATTATTTCCATGCCACTAGCCACTAATTTGTTTGAATATTTCCATTAACTTGTGGAAGACCACCTCCTACATGGGATGCCTTCATGATCTATATTTGATTTCAAATAGTCAAATTTGAGATATCATCAGTTATCAAATTCAATTCCATAAGAATATGAATATGAATATGTATACATATATATATGTATATGTATATATGTAATATATATACATATATATATTTATATGTATTTATATGATCTCATTCATATTTACTATGTTTGTTCTTCTATTTTGTATATATATATATATATATATATATATATATATATATATATATATATTCATGTGTAGATTATTTGTTGAAGGAGTTTATAAGTTTCACATGTCATTATTTAATTAAATAAGTAAATTTAATTTCCTCTCGAGAATCCATGTATATGTGAACTAAAAGGGACTTCTTTATACTTAAATTTCATGTAATGAAAAATATTATCCATTTAATAATTCTTTAAAGTATGTACTTTCGTTGTCTTCAAAACATGAAGTTTAAGTAGACAATTTAATCTACAAGCTATTCATTTTCAATGACTAAAACAATTCAAGTCATAAAATTACATTCTTCTATATATCCAAGATAGTTCAAATGTAGGTCATCATGCCATTTGTGTTGTGTGCACCTAGATTCCAACTAGCTTACCATTCGATCCAGCTAAAAAATGCTATTTCAACTGTGCTCTCATCCTTTAACTTGTCAGCTTGCAACTGCACACACTTGCAAATTTATCTATAACGGTCAATTCTTTATAACATATAAGATAGCTTCAAAATTTTGCATAGCCAACACTAGTCAACTTCTTTCAATCTATTTTAAAAAATTCAAAATTTTCCATTTATTATATATTGAATTTCTTTAATAATTCATTTTACAATATTAAAATAAATATGCAATAAAATTGGGTTATGACATCCTTCCCCTCTTGGAAGAGACATTGTCCCAATGTCTAGTAAATTGAAAAGAAAAAAACATCATGTCAAATTTCAGCATACATGTCAATTCAACATCACATCGCATTATACATGTCTATTTTAACATAACAACAAATTATACATGTACATTTCAACATCACAAAAAAATTCATATGTCTATTTAAACATCTCACCAAATTATATATGCCTATTTCAACATCACATCAAAATTATATGTCTATTTCAACATCTCATCAAATTATATATGACTATTTCAACATCAGATCAAATTAAAACATGAAATATCATAGTATCTCAATCCAAAAATTTCAAATAAAATTATTGAAGTCTCTTTCTCAAGAAAGAAAATGTGGAAATGAGTGTTCTATTTCCTCCGCATCCTCCCAAGTAGTACTATCCTTTGAATACTAGTCCCATTGGACCATAAACTGAGCAATATTTCTACTCTGCAACTTAACATTGTGTCTATCCAAGATTCTAATGGGCTCCACTAGCATCACTCCTAGACCTTGTACCTGGGTATGTGCAGGATCATGATGGGCCAAAAAGTGGCGATATGATGGGTATTTGTAGGGTATGTGACTGACAACTTTTTTTTTACCCAAAATTGATGAAACAAAAGGGTTTTTAAAGCATATTTTCAGCTTTTCACCAATATAAATTATGTTTTACATTGAATTTAATAAATAATTATTATTCATTTTCTATTTAAATTACGACTAAAATCATGATTGATAGGCTAATTGAAAAACATCTATAGCTTTCAAAGCGGTATAACATTTTTTGAATCTGAAACATCGTCACATTCTATGCTTCACATACTATAGGATTAAAAAAATAAAAATTGAATTTCATGAAGTTTTGACCAAGTTAAGGTGGTGGACATACGAGTTTTATATATTTTTTAAGTTGTAATAAAAATCATAATTAATTATTTACTTGGAAAAAAATTATAAAAAAATATGTGTAACATCGGACATGAGTCCTTTACTTATATATAAAACTTATAAAAATAATTATCATTTATTATGGTTAGGTGGTCAATAGGACACCTACTTCTTATTTTTCCTTGAAATTTAAGTACTCGCATTGAAAATTCAAATTTTCACCAAATAGATTTTTTTCTTTTAAATAAACCTAGTATTTTAGAAACTAAATTCAATTTTCTACAAATTATACCCTTACATATTTTTGAAATAATATAGATAACTTATTCAAATTTTTACATCAAGTTGCCTAACTCTGATTTTTCTAAATTTTTTGCCACTTAAGGGCCCGTTTCTTCCATGATGATCCTGCACATACCCACGTGGAAGGATTTCCAATCAAGCACATGAGTCACATAAGGATGATATGGCTTAAGCATGAAAACATGAAACACATTATGAAGTTGAGCTAGAGCAGGTGGTATAGGTAGTCTATAATCAACTGGGTTAATCACTTACCAGACTTCAAACAGTCCCACATATCTTGGGGAAAACTTGGAAGACTTTCCAAAAGAAATATAACTTTTATGAGCTTTAACTATCAAGAAAATTTTATCCCTATTTGCGATCTATCTAAGAGTTCCATTATTGTCAGCATAACCATTCTATTGGTGTTCCACCTCTTTCAATCTACTCTTAATGACCCTCATTTGTTCTTCCATTTCCTTAGGCATTTTAGGTCCTATTATGATCCTGCCCTCCAATTTATCCCAACTGATGGGGGTACAACACTTTCTCCCATACAAAACTTCAAATATTTCCATGCCTAAGGATGTATGATAAGATTTGTCATAAGAAAACTCTACCAAAGGAAAATATTCTTCCAACCTATACTGTCGGTCCATACAATACATGTGGAGGAGGTCTTCAACTAGCTAATTCACTATCTTTATCTGCCCATCATTTTGAGGGTGATAAGAGAAGCTAAAATTCAATTTGATACCCAATGCAACATTCATGGCCATTCAAAATCTTGAGGTCATCTATGTGTCCCTATCATAAATGATACTATCTAGCACTCCATGCAAGTGGAAGATCTTTGGGACAAATTTCTTAGCCAAGCTTAATGATCCATCCTTAAGGTTTCCTAGAATGAAGTGTACAACCTTAGTCAACTTATCAATCATGACCAATATAATATCATGCTTTTTATTGCTCAATGGAAATCCTTGTATAAAATCCATATTGATCACCTTCCATTTATACTCAGGTATGTCATGATGATACAATAACTTGACTAGATGTGCATGCTCTGCCTTGAATTGTTGACACTCTAAGCATCTTGTTACATACTCCACTACATCCTTCTTCAGTTGAGGACAAAAATACAGAGTCTTCAACTCTAAAATCATCTTTGATACTCTAGGGTGTCTTTAATAAGGTGCATTGTGAACCTCTTCTAAAACAAAATTGCTTAGCTCTCTAGAGTTAGGAATAAACATTCTTCTTTGATATGTCAAAATACCATATGGATTGATCTCATGCCATTGAATTGATGATCTGAAGGGTTTACTACAATGGTGTTATTCACTCTCTCATAGTGCTCATTGTTAGAGAATTACTAAATTATGTGTGGTCTCAAGTTAGATCTTGTTGAGATCATGGTTGTCATATGTCTTCATCTACTAAGAGCATCGTTCACTCTGTTCTCTTTTCCCTTTATATATTCAATTCCAAAGTCATACTCGCTAAAGAACTCCAACCACGTTCTCTACCACACATTAAGGTTTGGTTGGGTAAATATGTATCTCAATCCTAAGTGGTCTATCTTGAGTTCAAACAACATTCCCAAAAGGTAATGCCTCCACATCTATAAGGCATGAACTATTGCAGCCAATTCTAAATCATGAGGTGCATAGTTCACTTCATGATGATTGAGCTTCCTTTATTCATATGCTACCACTTGTTCATCTTGTATTAATACTACTCCCAATCCCTCTCTTGAAGTATCTTTGATTACCATGAATTTCCCATTAGTATCAGGGATGGTCAGCAATGGTGTTGTCATGAGCCTGTCCTTTAGGAGTTGGAATGCCTGCTCACATTTCTCAATCCATTCAAACCGCATTCCCTTCCTCTGGAGTGAGGTAATAGGAGAACCCTTGAACAAAATTTATATAGTATCCCTCGAGCCCATGAAGCTATGGACTTCCAACAGATTCTGAGGCAATGTCTATTCCACAATCACCTTCATCTTCTTGGTGTCTGGGAGAACGCTTGAACAAACTTCCTATAGTATCCCTCGAGGCCCATAAAGCTACAAAATTCCAACATATTATGAGGCAATGGCCATTCCACAATCACCTTCATCTTCTCAGGGTCTATGGAGACTCCTTCAACTAAAATGATGTGGCCTAGATAATGCACCTTATCCTAATAGAATGCATACTTGGAAAAATAAACAAATAATTTCCTTTCTCTCAATCACTGAAAAACTATCCTCAAATTTCTATCATGCTCATGGTCAACAATCTTTGAGTTAATTGAAATGTCATCAATGAAGATTAGAACAAACTCATCTAAGCAGTCTCTAAACACACTATTCATGAGGTTCATAAAGGTTGTTGGTGCATTAGTCAAACTAAAAGGTACCACTATGAATGCGTAATGTCCATATCGAGTTCTAAATGCCTTCTTCAGAATATCTTCTTCCTTAATTCCCAACTAATGGTACCCTAACTTGAGATCAATTTTTGGAGAACATGGTTTCTCCCTTCATTTGGTCAAACAACTCATCAATCCTTAGGAGTTGATATTAGTTCTTGATTTTCACCTTGTTCAACATTTGATAATTTATACATAGACAAAAATTTCCATCCTTCCTTTTCACAAAGATAACCAGTGATTGCCAAGGTGACACACTAGGTATTATAATTCCTTTATCCAATAATTCCATTAACTAGGCCTTCAACTCAAATTTTTTTGTGTTGGTCATCTGATAGGGTGCCTTGGATTGAGGCTCAACTCCTAGGACAAGGTTGATAGAAACGTTGAATTCTTGCTTCAGAGGAAACTCCTTAAGTTCATCAATGAATACATCTTTGAAACACTTGAGAATAGGATAGTCATCTAAATATGGTTCCTTTCTATCAGGACTACTAACATGCACTACATAAATTGCACATCATTTTCGATGAGCCTTCTTGAGTTGCATCTGAGAAATTTATCTAAGCTCTAAGGGTCTTTGCATTCCACAGACCTCTACTAGGTTTCCAAAATCATATAGACAATTGACCACCTTATCCTCACAATTCACTATATCCTTATGCTCAATTAACCAATTTATTCCCAAAATTACATCATATGAGCCCAAAGGTTCCACATACAAGTTGACCTAAGTTTGAAAGGTTGAAAGCTCTAACTCACTACAAAAGAGATAGGTATCTACCCTCCACTCCACTTGATTACCATATTGGAATGTCCATGAATTTTCCATGTATCTAAATCTAATGGGTATCTTGGATATTTTTCTAGGATCTATAAACCATTCAGTAGATCTAGTATGAATTAAGATAGAGACAAATTGACCATAGATGTTACCTATCAAATGAATTGGTGAAGCCTAATACTTTATCTATATATTATCTACTGCAACATGGATCTGGTGATGTTGAGTCTATTGGTCACTCCCTTCCCTTTGTGACTTCGACCGTTGAGGATAATTTGACCTCTTGGCTTGTGACCTCCTGCCTTTT
Source organism: Sequoia sempervirens (assembly GCA_007258455.2). Lineage (NCBI taxonomy): Eukaryota > Viridiplantae > Streptophyta > Pinopsida > Cupressales > Cupressaceae > Sequoia > Sequoia sempervirens. The sequence continues at coordinate 1,076,707,867 of VDFB02271358.1, read as the reverse complement.
CCTCTCTAAATCCCTTCTGCTTATGGTCATCTTTACCCTTTCCTTTTTTTTCCTTCTTGTTCTTTCCATCATTATCATCTTCACCCTTCTCCTATGACTCACTTCCCCTCTTGAGATTACAGATCTAATGGCTCTTGTCTCCTTTATGAGATTTATTTTTCCTGTAACACAACTTAGAATTTGAGTAACTATAGACATTGGATAATTTTTGCAATTTTTGTCCCTATTTGGTGGCTTTTAGGAATAATTCATTCATGGTTTCAGGTTCATGCATGTCCACTTCAATGCCTATGTGGGGTCCAGGTCCCATTATAAATTTCCAAATACAGAACCATTTATTCCCCTTATACTAAGGCACATACTTCAATAGGTTGGTGAAATTTCTCCAATACTAAATCACAACCATATTACCCTAAGTTATGTTTTAAAATTGCATCACTTTCTTTTCAAAGAAAACTTGTGATAACAATCTCTTCCTAAAAGCTTGGAGGAAGAGATCCCAAGTGATCTCAATAGGCTAAAGATATTGATCTAACTTCTCATTATCCCACCAAGTCACTGCTTCACCTAAGAGCTGATACATAGCCCATGCCGCTTTAGTCTATTTAGAAGGTTATGGAGCCCAGTGTATTTTTCCATCTCTATAATCCAAGCCTCAGCTCCTAATCCAATAGCATTACCATTGAACATGGGAGGTGCTACTCTTTTGAGGTCTTTCCAAAGCTCTTCATCAATTCATCCTCATGGACCTGCCCCTAGACCACCATCTCCTTGATTGGATTCTGCATTCCTATGGTCTCGATCCTCACATGCCACTTAGACTTGTTCTATATGATCAATGAGAGACTATTTTCAATTCAGAAGCTTTAGAATTTTCTCCTACTAGATCCATTATTGAAACCACTACCACCTATCTCTTTCTTGGTGGTCACCATGTTGTTGCACACATATCCTACAACACATTCACATTTATCGCATCTCAAGACAAGGTTCTACGAATAAATGTTCTTATTCTACATCTCATAATTTTTCATATGCATACATCCCTCATTCTAAAAGACATACACATTCATGCATAATATACACATTTTGGACTCCTTCATTTGAACACACCAAAAAAAATATTATTTGATTTTATTTATATTAAAGGTAATTCAATAGACACTTATTTAGAATAGGCTTCTTGTTACATCATTCCAATTTCTTAGCATAAAAAAGAGGACATCCCTCTAGGTCCTCATCTAAATTTACATCAAAATTTACTAAAGAGGATGGTTGAGCACACAGGCTCTCCTTTTCCTCTTTAGTCAACAAGGGTGCATTGGGTCCACACCCTAAAGGACAATCTTAGATTGTAGAAATATTTTTGATCTTAGGTGTTTTCTTCCCTTGAATCTTCAAGCCTCTCTCTAGCTTGAGTTATGTAAGGGCCTGGTCTAGAGTTTCTTCATCAAGAATTTTTGATTGAACCTTTATCTTTGAATTTTCTTCATTTATGTCATTCTTACATGAGGTTCAAATATTTTTTCATTTCCTTCATCCTACCTTTGATCTTCCCATACCTGCATTCAATCTGGCTTGGTTAATTCTCAAGACAACTAATTTTTTATCAAGTATCAACTATCCCTAGCCAAACTATAGTAGACTCAAAAGGCCTAGAGTTGAACCCTAAGCTCTAATACCAAATGTAATAACCCATCCTAAATTATTAATTAATTATAATTATTGTAAATGAAACATGAATATATTCCAAATTAAAAAGACATAAGTAGTAGCTAAAGTTAATCATAGCTACATATGTTCACTTCAAAAGTCAAATTACAATATCAGGTTTGATTTGGATCCTAAGGCCTCAAAGTCATTACATTGTACACATTACATCAAATAAATGAATGCATTACATCAAGTTACATATTAGACTATAATAGTTGTGTGAACAACTAGGGTTATTCTTTGATGCTTGCCTTCACTAGTGGAAGAGAACATGGTTGAAGCACTTTACTGCCCAACCACGAAGCTTACACTTCCCCAGAATTTTTTCAACTTGAAGAATTCCCAACCCTGCATGGATAGTTTAGCAAGAGGATAATATGCAAGGTGGAATCTGGTGTGTTCCCATACATCAACATGAAATTTCTATCTACATGTTAGAAAATAAAATGCAAGATCTATGCTAAGAATGGCACAGAGTGATATCATAGAGTTCATACATACAAAATGAACTATATTTCTTGGCCAAGTATATTAAATTTGTTGCAACAAAAAAAAAACGGTGCTAGTAAAGAAAACCTATACTCTCTAAACACCATTTCAATAGCCATCCTAGAAGGTAACTTTCTACAATACAACATTCATAAGAACTATCTATCCTCTAGTAGCATCTACACTGAGGTGCTCTAGTCTACTTAGGTATCACTATTCCATTCAAGTATTAGAATAATCTTTAACATATTTCTTTGAAAAGAAGAATCAAATTACTAATTTACTCTCTAAGAAAAAATCAGATTTATGATTCAATAGAGTAATTCAACAATCAGTCATATCATTCTTATGACTGTTATATATTTCTCATCATAAGCATTATCCATTATAAAATGAACTAAGAGAAAAATAAGGTAAGTCACAAGTATGTGTATGTACATAGATGAATTCTATGTGCATACACATATATGTGTCTACTTAAGTTATTGATTTGTGCATACATTCTGAAATAAATTATTAAATTAGATTGCAATCATTAAATAATATTCCATTTCACATTTCTATTGTCAAATAAATAAAGAATCACAACAAGTCTATATTAATAGTTTCACACATATTGTTGTTTCTTTTTCATTTTAAGAAAACTATGTATACATATGAACATTCATTGTTGAAATAGAACTAGTATTGTTTCCTACTAAATAGTTATAAGACATGTTGTTTCTTAAAGAACATTCATTGTTTACAACTATTCAATGTTGTTCTAGTTTAATAGTTTAATGAACAAGACTGTTTTCAGCTACAAAGATAACCTTACAACAAATCGGTTTCATTTGCAACAAAACATTCACTATTTGCATCAATACTTGATACTGTTTCAGACTTGTTTATTAGAAAAAGTAGGCTTTACTACCATGAATTAGCAATATGATAAACTAATAGATATTTTACTTATTAAAACACTCAATTATAAGAGCCAATAGATGCCAATAACAATAAAAAATTGATCCTAAATATTATAGCAACTATGGGGGAAGTTATTAGAGCATAAAAAGCTATGTACCTGGCCATCCTCTTCAGTGGTGAATGGGTCCTTCTAGGGTTACAAGAAACTAATTTGAGGATCTTGCTTGTTAATTTCTACACTCTCAAATTCCATGTTATCAACTTTTGGAAGTCTATATGCAATTTTGTAGAGCTCTTTCCATTTTCTTTCACTTTGAATGACATCTTTTGTAACTTTGCAACTTTGAAAATTTTCATCCAAATCTTGCTTAACTTAATCTGCAACCTATAAATTTGCAATCACACACTCAAGGGTAGAAAAACTTCTTGTTTTTTTATTGTATGGCAGTTTTCCTTAGTTAAACCCCTTTTAATTAATCAAACCAAATGATGAATGGATGAAATGAAGCATGAAACATGAAATATGTGGATGATATCACCTTGGATGATGTCTTGTGAATCAAATCTATATACTAAAATGTAGTGGTCATGAAGAATGCAAATCTTGGATATAGGATGATGCTTATAAATGGATCCTTAATGCAACATTAACTATCTTAGCTCAACCACATGCATGAATACATAAAACCCTTGAAATGATGAATTTCTCTTCAATTACTGTAATGAAATCTAGAAATATATGTTGAAATGACTTGAAAATTCCTTTGAAGTGCTCTATAATTGTCTTGTGAAATATTCAGATGCTCTCTACAAATATTAGATGAAACTATGTGAATTAACCTCAAAATTAAAAGAATTAAGGCCGACACTAGATCTGGGAAGAAACAATGAAATTCTTGTCAAAATGAAATTTAAAAAGGGGTGTCTCATTAAGGGAGGACTCATTTTGCACCTTGGGTGAATGTGTCTTGGCTAAGTTTCCAAGACCAAGCTTCAAGGGACTGAAAGAAGGCCAAAAACCCATTCTAGATCAACTGAGAAAGGAGGGGCCTATTAGGGGAGGACCCATTCACCATTAAGCGTGAATGGGTCCTGGCTCAATTGACCAAGACCAAAATTTTCCCAACGAAATAATTTTTTATTTAATTTATGATTGTCAGGATAGATCTTTGGGAGGTGTCAAAATGAAGGCCTAAAAAGGGGGTTAATAACTCCAATTAACCATAATTAATTAAGACCACCTAGATAAATGTGGAGGTAATTTAAAATAGTTTATAACACTTAAAAATGGTACACATTATATAATTTTTTATTTAGAAAGGTGCCCATTAGGCTTAATTAAACAAATAAGTCATAGAAAAGTGTGAAATTGTGTTACAACACTTTACAATACCTTTGTAAAGGACCAATTAAAGCATGCTTTAGTTAAATAAAGGTCCTATAATAGTTTGAATGTGTACAACACATTAGAACACCACTCCAAGACACCATTAGTCTAGTTTTAATGTCAATTATCAAGCCAAGCAAGGAAAAGGCTACTTTTTCCATTACTACATTTTTCCCCTACTTTAGTGAGATGATGACTCCATATCAAACTCACTCTAAAGTAGAAATTCATGAAACTTAAGTATGCAACAACAAAAATATGCATGATAATACTCTATCAAAGGCCAATAAAAATAAACAAAAAAAGGATGAAGCAGAACCGATTCAAGACGATGTGAGGTGGTTCATGCTTGTCCATAATATATGTTGCTCACTCTTGCGTAGTGGAACCTTAGTCTGTCCACTAGGTGAGTTGTCCAAAAATATGTATGCTCACTCTGGGGTAGTTGAACCTCAGCCTGTCCACTAGGTGAGTTTTCCCAATGTAGTTGTTTAGTGAGAAATTCATGCTAGTGCATTGACTTCCCATCATATCATGAGAAAGTCATTTTAGTGTATTAGCTTCTCATCATACTACCCATGGGATGCCTCATTCACATCATGCCATGAAAAAATATCGTACAATCTTGGATGAAATCAAATCCAATGACACCACGAAGAAGATGACACATCACAAGAAAAAGGAAAATCATGGCATGAAATTTTTCCAAAATATGTCATTGATGTATGCCCCCACTTTAAAGTAGTTGCTACACCATTGCTATAAGAAATGTCTTTAAAGTAGAAGAATAGATGAGAGATTATTTGGAAATCCCTATTCCAAGTCATATGTTTCCAATAAGCTACGCCATGAAAAGGGGAGGGGTTGTCCCAAAAACTCAGTATGTCACATGCGAGCAAACTTAAGGCATGTTGTCCACATCCCAAGCTTGCTCTTTTATATACATGAAAGGTGTTAAACTAGCCAAAAGAGACAAGTGGCATACAAGGAAAAGGATACCTAACCCCTTACCCCAACTTAGTGTAGGACAAGGATGAGCCTAAATGAATGATGAGAGGAATGCTAGAGTGAAAATCAATATCAATTAAAGGAATTAGGTTTCCCCACATAAGAAAGAGAACCAAACTCCTTAAGATGTTGGATTTTACTACTCAAAGCTTTGCATTCGTTAGTAGAATGGCCATGAACTCTATGATATGCATAAAATGAATTTTTCTTGTAGTAAAATTTCATTCGTGTTCTTGGAGGGAGGGATATAAAATGATCTTGGAGGAGTCTCGACAAGATACTCTCTTGATCAATAGTAGAAGATGTTTCATTATTGTGCAACAAAGGTATCTCTTGCCTAGTATTAGATATCATACTTACACAAGACTCCTTAGATTGTGAGATTATGTACTATCCCTAAAAGGAGGGTGTAAACTCTAACGGACTCCAATCGTTAGTGTTTTGCATGATGACATTGATGTTAAGTGAGTCTTTCAAAGGATAATAATCAGGAGCATTAATGTCTATCAGTTTAGGATGCACTAATGTTAAAGTTGGTTTTAGAGAATATTTTGTAAGATTTTTGATATTAAGTGAAGGCTTGTTTGACGCTTTCATTTCTATCGAAGGACAATAACCAAGACCACGAGTTGTTTCTTGCATGTTAGGTTCTCTAGGGACATAAATACCTTGTTCTTTAGGACCACACCCTTTTCCATTATAACCAAGTTGTTTCATGAGTTCATAACCTTTTTCCATAAATATTTTTCATTTATTTAGGATTTGGTGGTTTCTCATAATCAAGTTCATCAACGTTTGTTATGTAATTTTTTTCTTCTAAGGTGGTTTAGGTGGATTCTTTCAAATTTTGCATTGAATTTTGTGTCAACATTACCAATTTTTGTTTTCCCTTTACATAGTTTTTTTTTATGATCTTGTATTCTCCCTTGAATGTAGATGTGAAATCTAAGGAACACAAATTGTCTTCCAATAGCTTAGTGAATTCCTTAATTTGCTTCTCATGTTCTTCTTCTTCTTTTGTGACTTCTTGCGGTCTATAGGATTCCAATGCCTCCAAAGGATTTTTTCCTTCTCTTTTAGCCATCAAGCAACTTTTGGGTCTGGGATCAACTTTTAGGGGGTAGAAATTTTTGTTATAGACATACTTCATTACACAGTTGATGCAAGAGTATCTTGAAAACATCATGCTTCCTTGAAGAAATTTTGAAATTTGATGCAATTTTGGTGTCTCAACCTTGTAACAAGGTTCTAGAGGTCATTTTCATGTGACTAGGTTATTAGTAGGTCAAGGTTTAGTCTTTTATTTCAAACTTACAATGAATATAAAAGTTGTCATAAAAAGATGTAAATGTTGCAAAGTTGCAAAACTTGCAAAATTGCAACAAAAATACAAATGTATAGAAAATGAAATGTCAAGTCACTTGGAGGTAGTTGAAAATTAGTTAGAAACTAGAAATTCATGTTGGAATTCCTTTAAAAAGGCCGTGTATGCATGTTGTATGGTGTGGGCGATTGTATATCTTATTTTGAATGAATAAAGACGTCATTTTATGTATATTCTCTAAAAAATTCAATGTTTATGGGTTGTGTATGGCATAGTATGGGTAGGAAATGATGTGTAATTGGTTGTAAGTATTATTCATTTCAATCTCCTTCCATTTTCTTTTTGTTTCATGTAGATTGGTGAGAATTTGAGAGAGATGTTGCAATTCTTTTTAAAACAATTAAAACCCCCTATTAGGGTAAACAAAGATAATGAAAATTGTGTTTCTCCCATTTTATCCATGGGAAACTCTAAATCTTTGGTGAATTTTTTTCATGTTGTATTTTTTTCCATATTCTTAAGGGTTTAAACCAAGAGGCCAAGGCTGATATGTGAAAAAGTGAAGTTTATTAATTGCAAAACTATGTACAAGCATAAATAATAAAGTTTAGAAGGTGATATTATTAGGGTTTATATAAATTCTTATAGAAATGGATATCTAATATATTTATGAGTTGTGCAAGTCAAATAACAAATTCTTGAAGCATTGGATCAGTGAATTTATGTTTGGAGTTAGTAGATTCAATAAGCCCTATTTGCACCAAGGTCTAATTAGGCCTAGCACAGACTGAGACAAGTTTTAGGACATATGGCCCAAAGGAATTAATATTCATCTTGTAATATGTTTTAAACAAGGAAAATAGGTATTCAAATGTATGATCTATTTAGGGTTTTAGTTTATAGTTTGGGAGTAAACTTTGACAGTCCATTTATGAGATCTATAAGCATTAGGGGTCAGATTCTAAAGGGTGTGCAACCAAAATAACAAGTTTGATTTCATTGGATGTATGACCTATTCACTCATGTTGTTTCAACCATGTAGAGGTTATTTTAAGTTTTGAATTAGATGTTTGGGCCTTGATTTCAATTTTGATGATTTGAGTCAAGTGTTCAATAAAAGGAAATGTGAACTTGAGATGAATAGACAAACAAGGAAGGTTTTGAGTTTTGAAAAATGAGATTGAGAGAGTGAGTTTTCTTCCTTTGCACTACATCAATTTGGTATCAGTGCTCAAAAAATGATTTGGGCTAGAGAAAGTTTGTGGTTTTTTGTTTGTGTTGTGGTTGTGTACAGATTGAGAAGATACCCTAGTTGCTACCCAAGGAAGGCAGAGAAAATTTGACTAGAAACAAGGAGAGACTTGCTTGAGAATAGAGAATAGGATGGAAGTGTTAAGAATAAATTTGCAAGAAGAGGAAGAAAGGAAAAGGAGAAAGAGGCAAGAGAAATTTGACAGTGAGATAGTAGCATTGAAGCAAGAGATGTGAAGGTTGGTTAAAGAACTCTAGAAGTCTATGATGAAGTTGGAACAAGTGATTAAGGAGATGAAAACTTGGTAGTTGAATATTGAGAAAAGAGTTGCATGGCCCATTAAGAAGATAGTCAAAAAGAGAAGAAGACAAATGAAGATGAAAGAGAAAGAAGAAGAATAGTTTGAAGATGCAAATTAAGAATTCAAGGATGAAGATAGTGCAGTCATTCCAAAGCATGGAGGTGAAGGAGAAAAATAGGTAAAGAACCTATTTTCAAAGGGAGAAAATATTGATTTGGTGTCAAGATTGGATGAAGAGAAGATCATGGATGAATTGGTCTTGGAGATTTACAAAGAGTTGAAGAAAGATGGACGTATTGGGGTAGAAACAATGTATCATTTCTTTGTAGTACTAATATTTTGGATAGGGAACAATTGGAAGATCAAAGAACAAAGGGAGAAACAAGATACTAAGATGCACCAAAGAATGTGTCAATTTTCTCATTTTCTTGCACCATGGTATCCTACCTAAGAGGAGAGTCTTTATGAGAGCTACAAACTAGATGTTCATGACATTCAATGTCCATTTTTTCTAAATTAACTTCATCACAAGTAGGGGAATCATCAATGGTAGCATTCTCTTGTTCAATCATGTTTTCCCTAGTAGGAGAGGTAAGGAAAGAGAGACAAATAGGAATCTCATAACTCTTACTGGTTTGATCTTCTATCACCAAAATATCTTTGTCACAAATAGGATAGATATTAGGGGAAGACCAAATTTGATTGTCATTATTATCCACCATTGTATTCTCTTTCAATAAAGTGTTATAGGTGTGAGGGATGGATTTTTCTTAGCATGCTTAGAAAGGTAGGATACTATCATTGTTTGAACAAAAATGGAAACTACTTCTAACCATCCTATGCAATACTTCATAAATATAAACAATGTATATCCAAAGATGAAAATTACTTTTATCCAAAGTATGCAAGACTTAAAAAATGTAAATAAGGTGTAAGAAAAAATAAAAAGAACTTTTATCAAACTTATGAAAATATTTATGAATGAAAACATTGTGTATGTAAAAGTGAAAAGTGATTTGATCCATATTATACAAAGTTCCAAAAATGTAAACATTTTCAAAATTTCAGACTTAGAAAAAGGTAATTTTCTTATTACACTATGCAATAGATTTAAAATGAGATGTTGTAAATGTCATTTTGAATTTCGACAATGTATTTAATGAAGAAAACTTAATCTAGATTCAATAAATTTGATGAAACAACAAATTGAGAAAATAAAAAAGAAAGTAATTGCAACAAATAGAAGCATAAAAATGATATTTCAACTTCCCAAAATTGCAGATTAGGACCTACTAGGGACTCATTCACTAGTAAGGGAAAATGGGTCTTGGATAGGTCTTTTTGAGATGTTTCTTTGGATTTTTGGGTGATTTTTAATGTCTTTTCAGATGCCAGAAGGTTTAGGTTTGACCTAATCAGGGGATCATTCATTAGTAATGGTGAATGGGTCCTAGTTAGGTATTTTTAAACTATTTTTGGATGATTTGCAAGGTTTTTGTAATTTATTTTAGATCTAGGTCTGAGATAGTGAGCTTAAGCTTTAGATTTTCTAGAAATGCAATGCAAAAATGCATTGAAAAGATGAAAATGAAGACCTAGGTTGAAATGCCATTGAATGAGATCTAAATGAGATGCAAAATGATTGATTTGTTTTTGTAATTTTCAAATTTAAGAAGTGCAAAAGAATGCAAATTTAAAACCTATATGATATGCAATATTTTAATGAAAAAGAAGAAAACCTAGATGAGATCTTAATTTTATGCAAATATAAATGTAATAAATGCAAAATTTTAACTTAATATGCAATGAGAGACTCCAAAAATCAAAAAATTACAATGCTAAATATGTCAGGTTCACCAAAATGTTTAATAGAAAAAGTAGGGTTTACCACTATGAATGAGCAAGATGATAAACCACTAGATCTTTTCCTTATTAAAATATTCTATTATGAGAGCTAAAAGATGCCAATAATAATTAGAAACTGACCCTAACTATTATACCAACTATGGGGGGGGTTTCAAAGCATAAAAAGCTATGTACCTAGCCAAAAAGTTGTTATTTTTTAGCTATGGAGGTCTCCTTCGCCTTTAGTGGAAAATGGGTCCTTTTAGTGTTTCAAAAAACTAATTTCAAGATCCTGTTCCTTGATTTATCACTCATAAATTACCTATTATTAGCTTTTGGAAGTTTGTATGCAATTTTGTAGAGCTCTTTCTATGATCATGCACTTTGAATGAAAACTTTTCTAACTTTGCAACTTTGAGAATTTTTCTTTGAATCTTGCTCAACTTGATCTTCAACTTGTAAATCTACAATCACACACTCAAGAGAAGAAAAACTTGCTATTTTTTAGTGAATGGTGGTTTGCCTCAGTTAAACCCCTTTTAGGAATTCAAACCAAATGATGAAATGAATGAAATGAAAGATGAAACATGAGAAATGTGGATATCACCTTGGATGATGTCTTGTGTATCAAATCTTCATACTAACATGTAGTGGCCATGAAGAATGTCAACCTTGGATGTAGGATGATTCTTGCAAATGGATCTTCAATGCAACATTAAATATCTTAGCTCAACCACATGGATGAATGCATAAAACCATTGACATGATGAATTGATCTTAAATTGTTGCAATGAACTCTTGAAATCTACCTTGAAATTCCTTGAAAATTCCTTTGAAGTGCTCTATAATTCTCTTGTGAAGTATTATGATGATATTGTTCATGTGTTTTTTATGCACTTTTCAACACAGGTAGTGCATAGGTGCACTACCTCTCATGAAAGACAATCTTCCACAATCAGATTGCATAACACTATCCCAAGGTCTCTAATGTCAAGTCTTGATAGTGCTTGGAATATCTCAGTTGTTTGATGTGATTTGCTGGAATCACAAGGCGGTCTTATGTAGGTATTACAAAGCATGGGAAGTTGGATGTTGAAGTGGAGTTCTTAGGGTGGGAGAGTTTGTTGCACTTTTGCTATAGGTTCAAACAATAGTCTTGAACTCCATTTTGTTATTAGATTTGGCTTTACAATGTGCAATGAACCTTAGCATAGGTTACTCATTAAATAAAATGAAAAAGGGTAGTGAAGAGAGGAGGTTCTTGGATCTGCAACTAATTGTGAATAATGATGATGGAGTTCCTACAATGGATAGCTTCTTGAAACAATATTCCATTTAACCAGAAATCTCACAGTATCATGGAACTTGTGCTATCTTCTAAGGCCTACAAATGTTTCATCTATCATTCACCATATGCATGCATGAACAAAGATGATAGTTTTGGAGCAGCTTTGAATTCAAGTCCAGGCTAACTTTACAAAGCTATCTACCATCAGCAAACAACAAAAAGTATGGACTAAGAAGTCATCAACACAACAGGAATTTTCTTGATCATAGGACAACATTCCTAAAATCTACCAAAGCAAGGAAATAGTTAACTAGAATAATAATAAAACGTAAGTTGAACATCTAACAATGGAGATTGAATCAAACAACATGTGAGAAACTCAAAAAATGCACCAAGTCAATGTCTTTTCTTTATAAATTTCTATAGCATGCCTTTACAACAACTCAACTCCTTTTGAAAATGAGAGGAGAGCTCTATTTATAGTTCCCAAAAGATCTAATGAATGGTAAAGATCAATTCTTCTTGTGTGGTCAAGATTAATTACAAAATAGGGTTTCACCTACCCCCCAATATATCACAATTTAAAATTGCATTTTTTCATTTTCCCTATTTTGTCCTCTATTGACGACACTATAGCACTTTTGTCTTTTAGCCGATTACTATTTTACTCTAGCTACTCTTTAGGGAGTTCTTCATCTTTGACGGGGCTATCCTGGTACCTCTTAGAAGCTATGTATTCCATGAACTTTAAGATAACTGGTTGGAGCTTGTCTATTTCAATGATTTCATATCACAACACCTAGTAGCTCCATTCTTTTGTGTTATCTTCCAGCCTTTTCCAATCCTCATCATACTTTGCACCTTGATCCTGAAATAGTTCTGAATGATTGAAGGCATGGGCAGAAAAACTCATGAATTCCACTATGATTTCACTAGACATCCCATCCTCCATCTTTTTCTGGAAGTAGAGCTTTATCTTCTTTGGATCCATTTGCACTGTGGGCATGTCGTACTCCGTCATCAGCTTGAGATAACAAGCGCACTCTGCCCTGATTTCCTTAACCCATTCAATGTCTGGATCCACCTTGCTCATGATTTGTTCTAGTCTTTCCCTCTAGTTTTCAAAGTCCTGTCGCTACACATCCATCAGCCAGTGATCGTCTTTCTTAAATGCAAGCTCCTTTCTCCACATGGCTTCTAGCAACTAAAGGATAGCCTCAATCATTGGAAAGGTAACTAAAGGATAGCCTCAATCATTGGAAAGGTGGAGTCGTATGCCACAGGGAAGTCAGTGCAGAGCTTCCTCATGCCCTCCATAGATTGTAACAATTCCAAGAACTTGTTGGCTGTTCACATAGCCCGACTAATTCCCATGTTCTCGACATACAAGACCTATCGAAACCAGCCCTCTGTGGTCTTCTCCAAGTTCTTTCTCCTTTCCATCTTATCGATATGCTCTTTGGATAGCAGCCAGGGTGTGGCTATGGATGTCATAGGTAGGTCATCCACTAAAGACCATTATTGTATGTAATCTGTTAAGGCCATGACCTATGCCTTGAGCTCATCCTTCGAGATCTTATCCTGTTTTATCAAATGCACCACCATAGCCATTGACTCCTCAAGGTGCCTCACTTTTTTCTCTCTGGTGGCAATCCCCAAGTCGATGGTGGAGATGTTGTAACTCACCCCAGCTTAGCCAATCATAGGCATTGCTATTTGTGCTGCTCAAGACCCAGAAGCATCCATCATCACCCTAGTTTAGACTTTGGGCTTCTTCTCCTTCTTTGTCATGATTTGAGCTTGAGCCAAGATGGCCTCTAACCTAGCCCTTAGGTCATTTAGTACAGGGGTTTTTCTTTTGAGCTACCTCTCTAACCATTCAGGCACAATAGATTTTCCCTTAGGTGAATCATGGCCACCCTCGCCCCTCTCGGTCAAGGCCAAGGCTTTCGCTCCCTTTTCTTCTGGGGACTTTTCTTTCTCATTGGTAGCATCTCCCTCTTCCTCATTGGAATCTTGGATGAACACGAGGTGTTTGATAGGAAGTACAGTGGACAGTTGTTGTATGGGACTTTCTTTCTCTACCATATCTTCTTCTTTCTTTTCCTCAGCATGTTCAATCTTGTGCACATGTTCTTTGAATTGCCCAACTTCGAGGCTCTCGACAGCTTGGGTCCCACCCTCAGTTTTGTCTTTTTGCCACCATTCTTCTTCAAGGGGCAGCTTTTCTACATTTGATTTGGTGTCCTCTGGCCGCCGGGCCAGTTCTTCTTAAAGATCACCGTCAAAGGCCTACATGATTACCTTGCCACTAGTGCTATCTTCCTCATCCCCACTCTCTGAGGAACCAGTTCCATCCTCATCAAAGGCCACCCTGTCAATTGCTCGGTGCTCATATTCTAGGTGCTCGTGGTATTAATCAGCCTCCTCCTCATTGGCCCCTGAGGCTTCTCATTCTCATTCCTCCCACTCCTTAGAGATTAGCATGGTGGCTTCCATAGCTGGTGGCCCTATCGATAGTTGTGAAGGCTGAGCAGTAGCGAGGGCTTGTGCAAGGACCGCTTGAAGAGTGAGATCCATTAGGATCTGGGATAGCTCAAGTAGAAGATTCTACATATGTCTCGAGAGAGCCTCAAGCATGGTAGAAGTGGGAATAGGTGTTGCCACCCTTGCTAGAGGGAGCGATGTGGTTGGTGACATGGCGGTGGAGGAAGGGGGCATAGTTATGGCAGAAGAGGAGTTGACAATTATTACAGACTCAGCTGGAGGCAAAGGGGCAAGATGGATAGAAATGTCCACTATCGGTGGGGATGTGGCAATCATAGCTAGAGAGGTAGATGGAACAATGGTAGAGGTAGGGAGAGCCAAGAGAGGCTCCAATTGATCCATACCCCTCACCTTCTCCTCTTGGATTAATGGCTGCTCCATGGTGTCTTCTGTTTGCTTTTATCTCTTGGAGGTGAGCCCCTCATTTCTTTCCTTGTATAGACCTTGGGGTTGGGAGACTGCTCTGATTATGTCTCTTTCCTCTTCTTGAACCTGGTCACCGGAGGAGACTTGGACATCCCGTCGGTCAAAGTAGTGATGGTAGCATCTCCTGTGGCACTGGGCTCACTTTTAATCCCCTCATAAGTCAAAATTATCTCTTTCCATTTCAATTAGGCTACTTTCCCATCGACCCATTCTTTAGTGTGGGCCAAGATTGGCTTAGTTATAATGTCGAGGTCATCGACCTCCTGCTCGTCCCAGTAAATTGTTTGAATCAGCAAATTGGTACCCCGCGGGGTACCTAGAATCCATTAAGGTGCTCTCATCCTCTTTGACCTGATCCGATATAGGGAACAGCTATACCTTTCTTATGAAATAAACAGTCATGCACATATAATGCCTTGCACATACCTCCTTATCATCCTAGCAGTCTACCCAGAAGTCATCGATATGGTGAAGATGGACATACCCTGATCCCAACGCCTTTCTAACATGGTCATGCAGGTCTATCTGCGGGTGAGCAGTGTGTAGCTAAAAATGGTAATCTTTTAATTCTTTCTTGAAGTTACCAACACACTGGGAAGTTTGCAGCTTATACATGCCCTAGCTAAGAGTCATGGGATAAGAAATCCCTGCTATGTGTTTGCTTCTGAAGATTGCCTGTATGTGTTGGAGTTGCTGAGAAAGCTCCAAAAGGATATTCGATCATTGGGGTATCGAGGCAACTTGTTTGGCCTTTCAGTGAAGCCTTGGGCATAGATGTATGTACACTTCAGGTACTAAATGAAGAGGAAGGCATACTGCTTCAAAAATTCCTTGGCACTGTGGGAGACCCTCCTCTCAAAGTCTCCAGCAATCATTCTAATAACATGGCTGATAAAGGAATCATTTACTCTACAGTATTCCATTTTGAAGTTCCTGTACTAGAGCTTCGGGTGCCTATCATAGGCTTTGAGTCTTTTCCCTGACTTCTGATTGGGTGCCACAAATAACCTGTTGTACTGTCTCTGATCTACCAAGGAATAGATGAGATAGGAAGTTATATAAAAATTGGAGCTCTTCTTCACGTTGAAAAATTGCTCATGGAAGGGGTTGCTTATTATACCTCCCCAATAGAATGAAATCTTTGTGGTGACATCCTCATTCCCCCGAAGAATTTTCTCAATGAAGCACACCATCCATTCCTGAAAGAGGGCGGCCATAGGAAGACACATAACCCTATTTAACATGGTGACATAGTCATGGTAATCTTCATGGAAGTCACTACGGAAGAGTTCCTGAGGAACCTTCGCAGCGCTGCCCCGCTTTTCTTTGAGCCAATGCTGATTTATTGACCTCTTACAGCCTGCTAGATTATCGTCCCATGCTACCTGAAATTATTCTATGGTGGGGACCTCCATCTCCTAGAAATTCAGAATGTGGAAGTTTTTTGTGATCCCTTCAGTTGACATGTTTGCAAGGACATTGCCCTCTCTATCAATGATTGTCCTTGTGTCGGCTTGATATGCCTCCCAACAAGGCATGACCAACTCTGGGGCCATGAGGGATGGAGGGGATCTAGAAGCCTTTGCTATTCCACTTTGCCTTATCAACCTTGCATTTTTGGTCATTGGATTGACCCTGACCCTTTGTGTGAATTCAACAATATTGACGTGGCCTATGTTGTTATCGGTGATCTCCATCCAATCTGTGGTGACTTTCGAGTGCAGAGGCTCACCCTGGAATTGGTATTTCATCTGGTCCTTGTCCTCTTTCCCTCAAGGAGTTTTTCCATACTTCTTTCCTTTGTCCTTTTCGACGGCTACCCCCAAAAGTCCTATGCCCGATTTCATATATTCTGCAAGCAAAGGCATAGTTAGCACAATGGATCACAAAAGCATTCATGTTAGCCAAAATCCTAAAGATGACATCTATTTTAAACAATCTATTAAGCATAACCTGACCTTTTATCTCCCAATGTCATTGATCTTTTGATTAAGGGAATTTGGATAGTTCGGGCCCAGAGGGCCGGACTTCCTCAACAGGAATGCTGTTTGGAAGGGAAAATAGGGCAGAGGGCTCCTAGAGATTCTCCTCAGTCAGATTTTAGTACTTTGAGAGGTTTGTAATGAAGAGGACAGAAATTAAGCATATGGGTCAAAGTTAGATTTCAAATTTGGGCTCATTTGGATCGGTTTGGGAGAATCCGGAAGTGCCGGGCTGGAGAGCTGTCTGGAGATGGTAGTTCAGAATAGTAGATCATAAACAAAATTCTGGAGATGAAATTCTGAGATCTAGGTTTCGGTGGGCTGCAGGGTGACTAACAGTTTGTAACTTCACTTTTGAGTATTCACGCCTGTGGTATCAAGAAGGCGTTCATCTTTCACCATTTGGGATGATTATTGTTGGGTGAAAGTCCAGAGGGGGCAGCTTGGCAATTAGGGCCCGACGGATTATAAATTGGCGTGAGGCCTCCATAGCGAGGTAAGGTTCTAGCAAGATCCACAAGTCTTGCCAACAGTCAAAAGCAAGACTGGATCTGGCAAGGGCATCTAACATTTGATTTCATTTTCATTTTGGCGGTGATTAGGAAGGTAGAGCCCGGAGCTCAGAGGGATGGGAAAAAATTTTGTTTGGAACGATGGGTGAGGGAAGGAGTTCTGCATAAGGGAGCTTGGCGTGGATGAGGGCATTCAACAGTTTTACATTACTAGGTCCAAAAGGCTAGGGGGTCGTGATGCATTCAGCGTTTGGGACGGAAAATGTTGGACGGAAGTCTGAAGCTTTGAGCCTGACGAGAGAGGAAGCCACCATTTCTTTTTAGTCTTGAATCAGTGCAAAAATTTGCGTCAGAGAAAGGTCTCAGCAAAATCCTTGTGTCTTGCCGACAAAGCACGTCAGTGTGGGGTTTGCACCTTTGGTGAGAGGTCTCATCGACATCTGTATGTCTTATTGACTGAGCATGTTGGTAGGAAAACCATTAGGTGGGGAGACATCTTGCCGATTGGGTCATGTTATGCCAACAAAGGGAGCCTTCAACGTAATATTTCCAAATTGGGGAGAGGTCTTGGTGAAGATGAAAGTGTCACTGAGAGCTGGGAACAAGATTGGACCTGGCACAAGGGCCTACAGTTCGACTTTATTTTCAGTCCCACAGCAGACGCAAGGGCAGAGCCCAGAGCTTCAAAGGGATGGGCGAGATTTTCATTAGGAACGGTGGGCGAGGGAAGGATTCTTGGACAATGGAGCCTGGCACAGATGAAGTTCTGGCGTCTGGAGCCTAAAAGGGGAAAGACTGCCCCAAGTTTAGCTGGGATTCCAATGAAGAATGGAGGCCCAGGGCCTAGATGGCGGGGCTCCACTAGAAACTCAGATGCAGGAATGGTAGAATTTGACAGGAGCTCTAGAGGGATCCATGAACTTGAAGGGAACTAATCAATTTTGAAATACCCACAGCGAGGAGAAGGGCAGGCCCCAAGGGATGGGCGGTCAGGGAAAGTTCACCATTTTGACAAGGCAGC
Source organism: Sequoia sempervirens (assembly GCA_007258455.2). Classification (NCBI taxonomy): domain Eukaryota; kingdom Viridiplantae; phylum Streptophyta; class Pinopsida; order Cupressales; family Cupressaceae; genus Sequoia; species Sequoia sempervirens. Next base: position 1,076,689,866 of record VDFB02271358.1, on the reverse strand, counting down.
ATCCCTGCTGACTTCCAAACAAGGAAGTCCGATGGCTCGGGCCCGAAGGGGGAAATTGCGTCAGAAGGAAGGTTCATCGCTTTGGTTTGGATGGCCAAGACAGGTCCCAGGGCTGAAGGGGATGATCTCCCTGAGGAAAGAACAACTGTGGTGAGCTGGAACTCCGGATCAGTCATGAGGGAACCTTTGAAGGTTTTCCTAAGTTTCCAAAACATGGGTTTTACTTGTGACGCTATGGTTCACCATTCATACATTGTTTTGATATTTATTGTCTGTTTTAATCCTTAGAAATCATGAAATAATGCTTGGGAGGGTGAATAGACAACCTACCTCAAACTCTCGATGCAGGGAGATGTGGGATCCACTTACGATTGATGAAGTGATGGTGAGAGCAATGAGCGTGAAGGTGTCAAAGACAGTGGGCTCCTCTAGCAATTTTTTTGATCACTCCCTACAACGTTCTCAAGTGAAAATGATAGGAATAAACCTTGTATTTATATTCCCCACCACCATTAATGGCCCTATTAAATGTAGGTATGACGAGCAGTGAGGTAGGTGATTTTGAATTCACCGACGGCAGCGGGAGACCTGGGGTCCGGATACCGGAAAGGCGCAAGTCGGTGGGCACTCGATAAGTTCAACTCAGGAATCACTGGCAGCAAAGGGGAGGTTGGGTCTTGGAAGGCAGAGCTCTGCGAAAAGTTCACCATGAGAAACGACGAAACACTCACGGAACCACAGAAGCAGAACTCTGGTGTTCCAGGCCCGAAGGGTGTGGCAGCCATCAAGATTTTTGTAGTTTTTAGCAGACGGCAAATACAGGTCTAGACCTCGGGGTCCAGGAAGATGTGACTCGATCAATGTTTGGAATGGCAAGTGCAACAAGGAAACCCGACAAAGGAAACCTGAATGCCCAGGGCGGGCTAGACCTAGGGCCGTTGGTAGGGGCAGGCTGCTAAAGAGACCCTACGAGGCACAAAACTTGACAAAATTAAAAGGGGAAGGCATGGTCAACTTATGGTGAGACTTTAAAGCAACATTGACCATCTGAGACACCAAAAAAATGAGGTGATGATAAAAAATAATAAAAATAACCCAACAAGAAAGAATAAAAGAGGGTCCTCATTCAAAACAAGGCATGTGTGCTGAGGGCACAACAAATGGTGACTCCGCTGGGAAACAATCCCTAGCGTTCTATAGGTAAATATTCATTTGGGACCTAAAATCTCTGGTTTCGCAGACCAGGAGTGGCTTCCAAAGGTGAATCTGGGAGAATGAGATCCTTAATTAGGTCAGTTTATAAGACATCTCAAAAGTGTGTGTAGTGAATTCATTCCTCTCTACAGGCTACTGACCAAGGGCTATTGATCCAATCAATCAAGTTACATAAATTGTCTAACACCAAAAGTAACCTAGACATTGCTCTGCTACCAGTCAGGCATCCATAGCCCCAATGGAGTTGTCACTGCAATCCCAAAGGTATTGCTCTACTACTAGCTGGGCATCAATAGCTGGTAGAGTTACTCGCACACCCATTTGGTCATTTATTTTTATAGAATTCCCTTTTTCTTTCATTTTGATATTCATTTCAATGTACTCTTTTCATTTATCATTTTGCTTGACCGGGTAAGCACTGAAGCCTATAATGGGTTTGAGACTGTAGTGGTCACTGGAGTAGACTTAAGATTTTTCACTCACTAGGGTGTCATAGCAACCCTAGCACAGTTCTTTAGAAATGATTATTGTGTGTTTAGTGTGAGATCTAAGATGTGTATAAATAGATCCAGCCAAGGGTCGAGTTCTAAGCAGAGTTCAGTCAAGGAAATCATTCATGGGTTGTTTTAAGAGACCGATGGTTGAGAGTGAATGTTTATCCAAAGAACACCAAGGATGGTTAGCAAAGCAAACCATTCATCAAGTAAGCATGACCACTGCTAAGGGGTGGGAAACATCTTTTCAAAATAGAACTACCGGGAGGGGGAAAACAAAAGAGCAACACAAAACAAAAAATGCAGGAAAACCAGAAAAAGCAAACTACCCTAACCTATGTACAAATATTTACAAAGAAGAGCTCGAATGAGCTTAGGCTTGGAAGTAATGCTTCAAGTGTTGCCTGTTGACCAGAAATGGGACATTCTCACCAGTTAAGGTCTTTAGGTAGAAGGCATTGTCTCCCAAAATCTCAGCTATTTGAAAGGGGCCAAGCTAAAGCTTGTCAAATTTGTTGTGTCCCCTTTTCTTTTTGTAGGCCTTGTCCCAATATAGGACCAGATCTAAAATTCTAAAGCCTTTGATCTTGGCTCGGTGGTCGAACCATCTCTTAACTATGCCCTGATGTTTGGCGAAACTTTCTATTGCACAATCTCAAACTTCCTCTAAATGCAAGAGCAAAGCTAGCCGAGCTTCCCTACGATCTCCTCCCTCGTAAAAATCATTGATGAATTAAAGAGTAGGAATTTTCAAATGGATAGGAAATATAGGTTCTAGGCCATAAACAAGGTGGAAAGGGGAATCACCAAGGGCAGCCTTGTGGCGAGTGAGATCAGCCCAAAGGGTGAAACAGAGCTAGGTATGCCAGTCCTTGGGATTCCTATCAAGCAGTTTTTTGATTACGGTAATCAGGTTTTTATTTGTAAATTCAGTGAGGCCATTGCCTTGGGGGTAGTAATTGGATGAAAAATTAAGGGCAATCCTGTAGTCAAATGCCCAACTAGAAAATTTCAATGAAGCGAAAGTCGGTCCACTGCCACATACCAAAGCATAAGGACAACTAAAGCGATTTAAAATGAAACTTTCTAAGAAATTAGTAACTAATTAAGTTGTGCATTGCTTACATACTATTGCTTCCATCCACCTAGTATAGTAATCAGTAGCGATAAGAATGTACCTATGTCCTGTAGATGAGGGAGGGCTTACCGGATCGATGAAGTCAAGACCCAATTATGCAAATGGCCTTACCTCTAGCACAAGCTGCAGTGGGACAACAACATTCTTTTCCTTGGTGGAAACTACCTGACACGTGTGACATGAGCAGACATGACAATGAGCATCCTTGAAGACAGTTGGCTAGTAATATCCCGCTCTAAATATTTGTTGTGCTGTGGAAGAACTAGAGCTATGGTCCGTGCCAAATTTATCATGGAAATCTTTCAAGACTCGATTTGTTTTTTTCTTACCAAGGCATCTTAAATAAATACCTTCATGATTTTTCTTGTAGAGAATGGACCCTTGTAGCATGTAACCATTTCTCTTCAATCTAAGGGCCCATTTTTGGACTCCCTGCAAGTGCAGCAGACACTTGTGGTTCAGTAGATAATAAACAACATTCTTATACCACTCTCCCGGGGAAACATCCTCAAGTTGGTACTATTGTACAGTGAGTTTGGGTCCAGCCTCGACTGCTACTTTAGCAATCGTGCGGGTGAGCACCTGTCCTCTCACCAGCTTTATTGGTTGGATCTCCATGTCATATTCTTGGAGCAGGGTGACCCATTTAGGTCTTCGTTCACCCAATTCATTTTGCATGAGAAGCATTTTTACTGCTAGGTCGAGGACAATGGCAAATACCTTATTGTGCAAGATGTAGTGTCTAAATTTCTTCACCCTTTTGACAAGAGCGTATGCCTACTTTTCTACATTGTGATATCGCAATTCAACATCCTTTAGCGGAGCACTCATGAAGGTGATCGGATGCTCATTTCCTTCATCGTCCTTCTAGGTCAACATGCTAGCATAGGAATGCTCCGAAGCGAACGAGTTGATGTAGAAAGGCTTCAAATAATCTGGGCTAACTAACACAGGTGCCTTGGTGATGGCCCATTTGATTTCCTCAAAAGCTTGTTTGGCGTTGAATGTCCACTCAACTTTGGCGTCTTGTTTCAACTTAGCATTGAGAGGTTTAACAATCTCTGCAAAACCCGTGATGAATTTCCTAGTGAAGTTGATCTTTCGAAAGAAGGATTTTAATTCTCTCTTGCTGCTTGGGGGCAAAATTTTGAGTAAGGACTCAATACATTCAGGGTCTATAGAGATACCCTATTCCAAAATAATGTGCCCGAGCAATCTGCCTTCATTCACTCCAAAAATGCACTTCTTGGGGTTAAGGGAAAGCCCAAACTCCCTACATTTCTGAAACACTTTGCACAAATCAGAGACGTGATCACCTCTTTTTTTAGAAAACACAGTTAAATCATCCATGTAGATGATTATGCACTTGCCAATCAGATCCTTGAAGGCGATATCCATGGTGCATTGGAAGGTGGCACCGACGTTGATGAGCCCAAAAGGCATTCTCCTATATACAAATGTTCCCCACTTGGTGGTGAACGTATTTTTATGATGATCTTCATACTGTACAATCAACTAGTTATACCCAAAGTATCCATTGAGGAAAGACATCATCTGGGAGCCATTGACGATTTGCAACACCTCATCCATTGAAGGGACTAGATAATTATCTTTTTCTGAAGCTCGGTTCAAAATGTAGAAATCCACACACAATCTGATCTTCCCATTCTTTTTTCTAACTGGGACCAAATTTTCCACCCATGTAGAGTGTCTGACTGGGAAAATAATCCTTGCTGATAGCAATTTCTATACTTCTTTGTAAATGACAGGTTCCAATAAGGCGTTGATAGGACATTGCCGCTGATGGAACGACCTCACTTCTGTCTTGAGAGGGATGGTGTGCATAATGACAGAAGTGTCATATGTTTTTAAATCCTCATAGCTCCACTTCAACACATCATGGTACTTCAGCAACGCATCTGTGATTTCCTTCTTTTCCTCAGGCATGCATACTTTTTCGATAAAAAGATTCTTGATCTCCTCGGTTGTCCCAAGGTTGTGAGCATCGCACTGGTTGCTTATTGCTTCCTTCTTTGTTTGTTGGTTTTGGTATTTAATCTTGTCCAAGTCAAATATATGTTCTAGCTGAACCATACCCCTGGGAATGGTGTTGGTTTTGAGATTAATAACCCCCTCTATGTCTAGTTCTTCTTCTTGCGGATTAGCTTCGTCGATTATTTGGGCTAAGAAGACATCAGAACTTGTGATGAATTAAAGAATATGCTTGTCATCATTGAAGACCTGCAAGTGGGTAACATTATCTGGGACCAATGGCATGGATGTCAACTCAACAGTGAATTTCTTGAGCCCAGATAAAGAGAGGGGTTGTAAAGTGTTAGCTACTTGAGCCAAAGCATCAGCTGTATGATTCTGAGCATGAGGGATCAATTGTATATTGAAGGCATCTAAGACTTCCAAGAGATCCCAAACCCTATACCTATAGTTTTCAAGTATTTTATCATGACAAGAATATAACTTCTTGACCTATTTAACCACTAGTTCAGAATGTCCAAAAACTTGTAGCACTTTCACATTTTTCTTCAAGGCCATGAGAAGGTTGTGGACCAGGGCCTCATATTCTACTATGTTATTGGTGCAATAAAATTGCAATCTATGGGCAGTAAGAAAGGTCTTACCCATTAGACTAATGAGCTTAAACCCAACTCTGACTCCTTGGTTGGACTTGGATCCATCAAATCAAAGTGTCCAGCATGTAGAAGGTTCCTTATCTTCGGGTCTGATTAAGTTCATGTTCCCTTTCAGCTGGGTGACTGGCTCTGTGATCTTAGGGGAATTTTATGGGTCGATGTAGTGACCAGTGAGTGGTTTTATTGGTGCCTCCATTAGAATTTCAATCCAAGGAGCAGCTGATTCTTTAACATGTCTGACTACTGTTTGACATAAGCAACAATCAAACTCAGAGTGGGCAGCATTGTGAACCCTGCATCAGTTTTGCAACAAGAGATCTTTGAAATTCATCTAGGCGACCAAGCTGAGTGGTCCCTAACACACTTTTCCATGAACCTTTGGAAATCACTGAGTAATCCCCAGTCATCATCTCCATCAGGCTCATCATCTGGTTCTACCAACCCTTTTGTACTCAGAGATATTTGAGTGGAATCTATAGGGGGACTGCACAGCACTAGGAGTACTTTGTCAGCACATTCTTCCTAGAGATTGACATTGTTTTGGTAAGCAAAAGGATGGTAATTCCCCAGGCTGGTCTCGACAAACAACACCTCATTAATATTATTGTACTCCGTGATCATGTATTTCATACGGGGTTCACAGTCGATACAGATTTGATTTGGTAGCCCCTTCCATGGTAGCCATATGTGAGAAATGTCTGTGGCGGTATATTCATTCAGTGCCTTGGTGAATTCCCTTTCCAAGATGATTCCATATGCATTGGGAATGTCTGCCACTTGAATATCAATGACTTGTTGTATCCTTGGGTCTATGACAATTTTCATCGGGATCTAATTTATTTGTCGTACGATGATAATCTTTGTTTTGTCCAGCTGGGTCACCTTCCTCTTTAAATGCATGGAGGTGATGCTGAGAGCCTTGCATACTACCAAGGGCATGACATTGGAAAATGCTCCTAAGTTGACCAAGCAGTTATGTAGGTTCTTCCTAAAGATCCTAATGGTGGTCAGGAAAGGGGGAGTTTCCAATCTCCCTTAGAAGATGCCCGGAGGCGTATCCACGTGAGCTACTTGACCCTTGTTCTTATCACTACCTTTATCCCTATTTTGCCTAAATGTTAAGTCCTTGAAAAACTACCTATTACTCTACTCTGGTTCATTTTCAATTTGTTTACTCACATATTGATTTACAGGGATATCCTTCATTTTCCTAGTATTATCCTGTATCTCTAGTTCTTGCCTAGGCTCTTCAAAGGTAACCCTCTTAGCTAGTGTTTCTTGCGTTGTACTAGAAGATGGGGTTCCATTAAGGACCCCAAAGAAGGCATGCCTTACAGTAGCAAATTTGAGTAATTCAAAGGCTGACAAACTAATTTTTACCCTTTTGAACTCTTCCTCCATGTATTCACCCATTTGCTCAATTTTTGAAGGAAAAGTTTGGCCTATGGCAGAACTAGGAGGTTGGACTTTCGTTTGACTAGACATATTTTGGGATTGGCCTTGAGGCTGATTTTGTGACTAGTTTTGAGACCTATTCTTGTTGAGATATTGGGTAGGTATATGGGGAATCCATGGTTGTTGCTAGAATTAGGATCAGGTGGAGTGACAAATTTTTTTGGTGGGGTAGAAGTTGTAAAGGATCCACCTGCCTGTCTATTTCTAAGGAAGTAGGGAGTCGACCTTTGATGGAACATGTGGACCTCATCTACAAGTAGCCTCTCTTCATCTACTGGACCATTATCTACTGAATCAAAAAGCTAAGCCATACCTCTTGCACTTCTTCACCCTCAACAGGAGCAGGCTAGACTTTGGGCTCGTTGCAGTCGTCTCACAGAAATGGCACTTGATTAACCATGAGACAAAATGAATCATATGGCTCGGATGGGACAATGTGCCTATAGACAATATTGTCTACTACATTTTGCACTTCCACCTAGAATATATCAGCAGTTGTCTAGAATTTGGGGCAATCCAACTCAGAATGTCTACTGGTTTTGTGAATCTGGCACCATCTGGACAAGGCTGCCTCGATAAGGTATACTCTACTAGTTGTCTTTTCATTATTGGCCGGTTAGTCGAAGGGTGTAGGGACACCTCCGTTATTGGGCCTTGTATTCCATGTGTGATTCTGCCTCTAAGAAGGTCTCCTTTCCGAATTCTAATTAGCGTTTTGCCCCATATCGTAGTTCTACCCAGAGGAAGAGCTCACTTCTCGATTATCCCTACTATCCCTATTGTCTTGGTTGTCTTGGTTATGATTGGCCTGGAAATTACACTAGGAGGCCTGTAACTAATTATTCTAATTTTTTATGTGCATCATTTCTGTGGAAATTTTCTTTATCATCTTAATCAGTTCCTCTAACTTGTCTTTCTCGGTCCTATTCCCAAGTGACAACACTGGATTTTGGAGAAAAGCAGGTGGGGTTGTCGACTGATTCTGATAAGATGGAGGAAATTATGGTCCCGATAGGTACAATGGTGCCTGGGGCTGCTAGGAATATGCCTACTATTGTGGAGCAGCTTGAGAATAGTTATACTGTGGTTGAGGCTGCAAATAGGAAGGCGTGGGAGGCACATAATTCAGTAGCTACCCTGGATGTGGGATAATGGGCTACTGAGGCACTTGATTCATAAGAGGGGTTTGGTGAGCGAATGCTTGATTAAGCCTCTGAATCTACATCGGGTGAGCCACCAGCCCCAACAAAGGCAGTGAGCTAGAGATATTTTGCGCCAAATCTGCACTAGTGACAATAGCCTCTATATAGGTGGTCACCAGGGTAGTGAGTGGTCGGCACATCCTTTTCACCAAAGCTAACGTGAGGTTATCCAACACTGCATAGTAGAATGAGAGAGCTACAACATCATTATGGAGGTATGGGTCCTGGAGCCTTATAAAGACACGATGAAAGTGGTCATTGAAGGATCCAATAGGTTCATTTATCTCCCTCTAAACAAACATAAACTGCTGATAGAGTTCTGAAGGACTAATGAGGATCTTGTATTTCTATGGGAAGGCATCCTTCATTATGTTCCATGAGGTAATGGATCCCCTTGGCAGGTTGATGTACCAATAAAAGGCTTCTTCCCCCAACGAATGCGGAAAAAGGTGGCATGCAATGTCCTTGTGATCAACATGCATTTCGATAATTGTTGTCTCAAATATTTGGATATGCTCCTCAGCTATTCTTTATAGGTCATGCAGATGGACCTTCAAACAAAATCCCTTTGAATTCTTAGGCATATCATGATAAGCAGTGAAATGTATTAGTGAAGGGTTATGTTCTAACCAAGCCATGGAGGGTGGTGGAGGTGGTACCTGTTGTTGGAAAATGGTAAGTTGGAGTTGTATCCATAGTAAAACAACAATCTGGGACTGTGCTTGAGCTACAACTGATTGGACTGTGCCCTGGGCTGGAAGGGTCGGGAGAGGAGCAGTCCCCTGGTTGCCAGAGATAGGAGGTGCAAATGCAGTTTGAGATGGTTGGGTGGAAGATGAAGGCCAGTAGAATGAAGGTGAGGGTGGAATGGAAGTGGGAGGAATGGAGGAAGAGGAAGAGGGAATGCTACTTCCCTTAACTCACTTTGCCTTTGTAGTAGGCTGCAATTCTTCAAATTCTCCCTTGTTTGGTGTTGACCATAGAACTCTTTGAAATCTTTCCAAGGAGAATGATTCGATTTGATTTAGCTTTTCCATTAACCTTTAACATCGTATTCCAACTTCAATCCCTCCTTCTAGCACCAGTTCTGTTGATGCATTTTTTATGCACTTCTCGACACAGGCAGTGCGTAGGTGCACTACCTCTCTTGAAAGATAATCTTCCACAATTAGATTGCAAAACACTATCCCATGGTCTCTAATATTAGGTCTTAACAGTGCTTGGAATATCACAGTTGTTTGATGTGATTTGTTGGAATCACAAGGCAGTCTTACATAGGTTTTACAAAGCATGGGAAGTTGGATCTTGAAGTGGAGTTCTTAGGATGGGAGAGTTTGTTGTGATTTTGCTGTAGGTTTAAAAAATAGTCTTGAACTCCATTTTGTTATTAGATTTGGCTTTACAATGTGCAATTAACCTTAGCATAGGTTACTCATTAAATAAAGTGAAAAAGGGCAGGGAAGAAAGGAGGTTCTTGGATCTACAACTAATTGTAAACAGTGATGATGGACTTCCTGCAATGGATAGCTTCTTGAAACAATATTCAACTTAACCAGAAATCTCACAGTATCATGGAACTTGTGCTATCTTCTAAGGCCTACAAATGTTTTGTCTGTCATTCACCATATGCATGCATGAACAAATATGAAAGTTTTGGAGCAGCTTCGAATTCAAGTCCATACTTACTTTACCCAGCTATCTACCATCAACAAACAACAAAAAATATGGACTAAGAAGTCATCAACACAACAGGAATTTTCATGATCACATGACAACATTCCTAAAATCTACTAAAGCAAGGGAACAATTAACTAGAACAGTAATAAAACATAAGTTGAACATCTAACAATGGAGATTGAATCAAACAACATGTGAGAAACTCAAAATATGCACCAAGTCAATGTCTTTTCTTTATAAAATTTTGTAGTATACCTTTACAACAACTCAAATCCTTTTGCAAATGAGAGGAGAGCTCTATTTATAGTGCCCAAAAGATCTAATGAATGGCCAAGATCAATTCTTATTGTGTGGCCAAGATTCATTACAAAATAGGGTTTCACCTACCCCCCAATATATCACAATTTAAAATTGCATTTTATCATTTTCCTTATTTTGTCCTCTACTGACAGCACTGTAGCACTTTCTTCTTTTAGCTGATTGCTATTTTGCTATAGCTAATCTTTAGGGAGTTCTTCATCTTTGACAGGGCTGTCCTCCTGCCTCTTAGAAGCTGTATATTCCATGAACTTTAGGATAACTAGCTGGAGCTTGTCTATTTCAACAATTTCATATCACAACAGCTGGTAGCTCCATTATTTTTCATTACCTTCCAACATTTTCCAATCCTCATCATACTTTACACCTTGGTCCCAAAATAGTTCTGATTGATCGAAGGTATGGGCATCAAAACTCTTGAATTCCACTATGATTTCACTAGACATCTTGTCCTCCATCTTTTTCTAGAAGTAGGGCTTTATCTTCTCTGGATACATTTGCACTGTGGGCATGTCGTACTCCATCATTAGCTTGAGATAATGAGTGCACGCTATCTTGATTTCCTTAATCCATTCAATTTCCAGATCCACCTTGCTCATGATTTGTTCTAGTCTTTCCCTCTAGTTGTTAAAGTCCCATCCTCACACATCCATCAAACAATGATTGTCTTTCTTAAATGCAAGCTCCTTTTCCCACGTGGCTTCTGGCAACTAAAGGATAGCCTTGATCCTCAGAAAGGTGGAGTCGTATGCTATAGGGAAGTTAGTGCAAAGCTTCCTCTTTCCTTCCAGAGATTTTAATAGTTCTAAGAACTTGTTGGTTGTTCGTACAGTCTAGATAATTCCCATGTTTCTAATGTACAAGAAATTTTGGAACGAACCCTCTATGGTCTTATCCAAGTTCTTTATCCTTTCCATCTTCTCAATTTCTCTTTGGATAGTAGCTAGGGTGCGATGTGCATGTGGTAGGTAGGTCGTCCACCTAAGACCATTGTTGTATGTAATCGGTTAAGGCCATGACCTATGCCTTGAGCTCATCGTTTGAGATCTTATCCTATTTTATCAAATGCACCACTGTAGCCACTGACTCCTCAAGGTGCCTGACTTTCTGCTCTATGGTGGCAATCCCCAAGTCGATGGTGGAGATGTTGTAACTCACTCCAGCTTGGGTAATTATAGGCGTTGCTATTTGTGTTGCTTGAGACCCAAAAGCATCCATCGTCACCCTAGATCATACTTTGGGCTTCTTCTCCTTCTTTGTCATGATTTGAGCTTGAGCCAAGATTGCCTTTAGTCTCGGCCTTGGATCCTTTAGTACAAGAGTTTTTCTTTTGAGCTGCCTCTCTAACCATTCAGATACAACAGATTTTCCCTTAGGTGAATCATGGCCACCTTTGCCCCTCTCGGTCAAGGCCAAGGTTTTCGCTCCCTTTTCTTCTGGGGACTTTTCTTTCTCCTTGGCAGCATCTCCATCTTCCTTGTCGGAATCTTGGATGAACACGAGGTGTTTGATAGGAAGTATGGTGGACAATTGTTGTATGGGACTTTCTTTGTCTGTCGTTTCTTCTTCTTTCTTTTCCTCAGCATGTTCAATCTCTTGCACATGTTCTTTGAATTGCCCGACTTCAAGGCTCTCGATAGCTTGGGTCCCACCCTCAGTTTTTTCTTCTTTCCGCCATTCTTCTTCTTCAAGGGGTGATCTTTCTACCTCTGATTTTGTGTCCTTTGGTTGCCAGGCCAATTCTTCTTCAAGATCATCATCAAAGGCCTACATGATTTCCTTGCCACCAGTGCTATCTTCCTCATCCCCACTCTCCAAGGAACCAATTCCCTCCTCCTCAAAGGCCACCTTGTCAATTGCTCGGTGCTCATATTTCGAGTGCTCGTGGTATTCATCAGCCTCCTCCTCATAGACCCTTGAGGCTTCTCATTCTCATTCCTCCCACTCCTTAGAGATTAAAATGGTGGCTTCCATAGTCGGCGGCCATGTTGGTGGTTGTGAAGGCTGAGTAGTAGGGAGGGCTTGTGAAAGGGCCACTTGAAGAGTGGGATCCATTAGGATCTGGGATAGCTTAGGCGGAAGATTCTGCATATGTCTCAAGAGAGCCTCAAGCATGGTGGAAGTGGGAATAGGTGTTGTCACCATTTCCAGAGAGAGCGATGTGGTTGGTGACATGGCGGTGGAGGAAGGGGGCGTAGTTATCACAAAAGAGTAGTTGACAGTTATTACAGACTCAGCCGGAGGTGAAGGGGCAAGATGGACATAAATGTCCACTGCCGACAGGGATGTGGCAATCATAGCTAAAGAGGTAGGTGGTGCAATGGCAGGGGCAGGGAGAGCCAAGAGGGGCTCTAATTGATCCATACCCGTTGTCTTCTCCTCCCAGATTAATGGCTGCTCCGTGGTGTCTTCTGTTTGCTTTAGTCTCTTGGAAGGTGAGCCCCCCATTTCTTTCCTTGTATAGACCTTGGGGTCGGGAGACTGCTCTGCTTCTATCTCTTTCCTCTTCTTGGACCTGGTCATCGGAGGAGACTTGGACATCCCACCGGTTGAAGTGGTGACGGCAGCATCTCCCATGGCACTGGGCTCACTTTTAATCCCCTCATAAGTCAAAATTATCCCTTGTCATTTCAATTGGGCTACTTGCTCATCGACCCTTTCTCTAGTGCAGGCCAAGATTGGCTTAGTTATAATGTCAAGGTCATTGACCTCCTGCTCATCACAGTCAATCATTGGAATAAAAAAATTGGCGACCATGGGGTACCTGGAATCCATTCAAGTGCTCTCAACCTCTTTGACCTGATCTGGTATAGGGAACGACTATACCTTTCTTACGAAATATGCAGTCATGCACATATAATTCCTTGCACGTACATCCTTATCATCCTGGCATTCTGCCCAGAAGTCCTCGATATGGTGAAGATGGGGATACCCTGATCCCACCACCTTTCTAATGTGGCCGTGTAGGTCTATCCGCAGGTGAGCAGTGTGTAGGTAAAAATGGTAATCTTTTTGTTCTTTCTCAGAGTTACCAGCACATTGGGAAGTTTCCAGTTTATACATGTCCTGGCCCAGAGTCATGGGATAACAAATACCTGCTATGTGTTTGCTGCTGAAGATTGCCTGTATGTGTTGGAGTTGCCGAGAAAGCTCTAGAAGATAATTCGGTTGTCGGGGTATCGAAGCAACCTGTATGGCCTTTCAGTGAAGCCCTAGGAATGGATGTATGTAAACTTCGAGTACTGAATGAAGAGGAAGGCATACTGCTTAAAAAATGCCTTGGCAGTGTGAGAGACCCTCCTCTCAAAGTCTCTGCCAATCATTCTGATAACATGGCTGATGAAGGCGTCATTTACTCTACAATATTCCCTTTTGAAGTTTCTATACTAGAGCTTCAGGTACCTATCATAGGCTTTGAGTCCTTGCCCTGGCTCCTAATTGGGTGCCACAAATAACCCGTTGTATTGTCTCTAATACACCAAGGAATAGATGAGATAGGATGCCATCTAAAATTTGGAGCTTTTCTTCACATTGACGAATTGCTCATAGAAGTAGTTGCTTATTATACCTCCCTAATAGAATGAAATCTTTGTGGTGACATCCTCATTCCCTCAAAGAATTTTCTCAATGAAGTACACCATCCATTCTTGAAAGAAAGCAGTCATAGGAAGACCCATAACCTTGCTTAACATGGTGACCAAGTCGTGGTAATCTTCGTGGAAGTCATTATGGAAGAGTTCCTGAGGAACCTTCAGAGTGCTGCCCCGCTTTTCTTGAAGCCAATGTTGATTTATTGACCTCTTACAGCCTACCAGATTATCATCTCATGCTACCTGACATTCTTCTATGGTGGGGACCTCCATCTCTTGGAAAGTGGGGATGTGGAAGGTTTTTGTGATCCCTTCAGCCGACATGTCGGCGAGGACATTGCCCTCTCTATCAATGATTTTCCTTGTGTCGACTTGATATGCCTCCTGACAAGCCATGACCAACTCGGGGGCCATGTGGGATGGAGGGAATCTAGTAGCCTTTTCTATTCCACTTTTCCTTATCAGCCTTGCATTTTTTGTCATTGGATTGACCTTGACCCTTTGTGTGAATTCATCAATATTGACGTGGCCTATGTTGGTATTGGTGATCTCCTTCCAATCTATGGTGACTTTTGAGTGTCGAGGCTCGCCCTAGAATTGGTACTTCATCTGGTCCTTGTCCTCTTTCCCTCAAGAAGTTTTTCCTAACTTCTTTCCTTTGTCCTTTTCGACGGCTGCCCCCGAAGGTCCTATGCCCAATTCCATATATTCTACAAGCAAAGGTGTAGTTGGAACAATGGATCACAAAAGCATTCATGTTAGCCGAAATCCTAAAGATGACATCTATTTCAAATAATCTATTAAGCATAACATGACCTTTTATCTCGCAATGTCATTGATCTTTTGGTTAAGGGCATTTCGATAGTTCAAGCCTGGAGGGCCAGACTTCCTCGACAGGAATGTTGTTTGCAAGGGCAAATAGGGTGGAGGGCTCCCGAAGATTCTCTTTAGTCAAATTTTAGTACTTTGAGAGGTTCGCAATGAAGAGGACCAAAATTAAGACAATGGGTAAAATTTAGATTTCATATTTGGGATCATTTGGATCGGTTTGGGAGAATTTGGAAGTCCTAGGCTGGAGAGCCATCTAGAGATGGCAGTTCAGAACAGCATATCTTAAATAGAATTCTGGAGATGGAACTTTGGGGTCTAGGATCTAGTGGGCTCTAAGGTGACTAACAGTTTTTAACTTCACTTTTGAGCGTTCAGGCCTATGGTATCGAGAAGGCATTCATCTTTCACCATTTGGGATGACTATTGTTGGGCGGAAGTCTAGAGGGGGCTGTTCGGAAATTAGGGCCTAGCGGATTACAGATCGTCATGAGGCCTCCAGGGAGGGGTAAGGTTTTGGCAAGATCTGTAAGTCTCACCAACAACAAGAAGCAAGATCGGACCCAGCACGAGCGTCTGCCATTTGATTTGATTTTCAGTTCAACAGCGATTGGGAAGGTAGAGCCTGGAGCTCGGAGGGACGAGCGAGAATTTCATTTGGAACAACAGGCGAGGGAAGGAGTCCTACAGAATGGAGCTCGGCATGGATGAGGGAATTCAGTAGTTTTACATTACCGAGTCTAGAAGGCTAGGGGGCCATCATGCACTCAACATTTGGGATGGCCCACATTGGACATAAGTTTGGAGCTTCGGGCCCGAAGGGAGAGGAAGCCGTCATTTCATTTTAGTCTTGAATCAGCGGAAAAATCCACCTCGGAGAAAGGTCTTGGCGAAAGCCTTGTGTCTTGCCAACAAAGCATGTTGGCATGGGGTTGGCACCTTTGGTGAGAGGTCTCACCGACATCTATATGTCTTACCAACTGAGCATGTCGGCAGGAAAACCCTTAGGTGGGGAGATGTCTTGCAAACCAGGCCATGTTATGCCGATAGAGGGAGCCTTCGACATAAGATTTCTAAATTAGGGAGAGGTCTTGGTGAAGATGAAAGTCTTGCCCACAGCCAGGAATAAGACTAGACCCGACACAAGGGCCCGCTGTTCAACTTTTTTTTCTGTCCCATAGCAGACAGAAGGGTGAAGCTCAGAGATTCATAGGGACAGGTGAGGGAAGGAGTCCCACACAACAGAGCTCGACATGGATGGAGATCTGGTGTCCAGAGCCTAAAAGGGGAAAGGTAGCCTCGAGTTGAGCTGGGATTCCAACAGAGAATGGAGGCCCAGGGCGCAGATGGCGGGGCTCTACCAGAAACTCAGAGGTAGGCATGGCAGAATCTGAAAGGAGCTCCAGATGGAGGGATCCGCAAACTTGAATAGTGCTAGCCAACTTTGAAATACCCACAGTGAGGAGAAGGGTGGCCCTAGGGGATGGGCGGTCGGGGACAGTTTTCCATTTTGACACAGTGACATCCCCGCTTACTTCCAAACAAGGAAGTCTGATGGATCAGGCCCGAAGGGGGAAATTTCCATTGAAAGGAAGGTTCATCGCTTTGGTTTGGATGGCCAAGATAGGTCCCGGGGCTGAAGGGGATGATCTCCCTACGAGAAGAACAACCTCGGTGAGGTGGATCTTTGGATCAGTCATGAGGACACCCTCAAAGGTTTTCTTAAGTTTCCAAAACATAGGTTTTACTTGTGATGCTATGGTTCACCATTCATACATCATTTTGATGTTTATTTTCCATTTTAATCCTTAGAAATCATGAAAATAATGCTCGGGAGGGTGAACGGAGAACCTATCTCAAACACTCGATGCAGGGAGATGTGGGATCCACTTGCGATCAATGAGGTGATGGAGGGAGCAATGAGCATGAAGGTGTCGAAGATGGTGGGCTACTCTAGCGAGTTGTATGATCACTCCCTACAATGCTATCAAGTGAAAATGACAGGAGTAAACCTTGTATTTATATTCCCCACCGCCATTAATGGCCCTATTAAATGAAGGTACGACAAGCAGTGAGGTAGTTGATTTCGAATTCACTGATGGAGGTAGGAGACCCGGGGTCCAGAGACCGAGAAGGCGTAGGTTGGAGAGCGCTCGATAAGTTCAACTTGGGAATCACCAGGGACAAAGGCGAGGTTGGGTCCCGAAAGGAAGAACTCCGCCAGAAGTTCATCTTGAGGAACGACAAAACACTCTCAGAACCCTGGAAGTGGAACTCTAGGGTCTCGGGCTCGAAGGGTTTGGTAGCCATCAAGATTTTCACAGTTTCTAGTAGATGACAAATGGAGGTCTAGACCCTGAGGTCTAGGAAGATGTGACCTGAGCACCGTTTGGAATGGCACGTGCAATGGGGAAACCCGACAAAGGAAACCCAAATGTCGGGGCTCGAAAGGGCCTGGGGCCATTGGGCAGGGTAGGCTGCCAAAGAGACTCCGCGAGACACCAAAACCCAAAAAAATTAAAAGGGGAATGCATGGTCAACTTATGGTGAGACTTTGAAGCAACATTGACCATCCGAGACACCAAAAAAATGAGGCATGCAAAATGAGGTGGTGACTAACAACAAAAAAAATGACCTAATAAGGTAGAAGAAAAGAGGGTCCCCATTCAAAAAAGGGCGTGTGTGCTGAGGGCACAACAAATATCTTGAAACTATTAGATGAACCTATGTGAATTAACCCCTTATTTATACTAAATTAGGAGATTAGCCCTGAAATTCAAAGAATTAAGGTGGACACCAGATCTGGGAAGAAACATATTAAATTCCCACTAGAATGGAATTCAAAAAGAGGGGTGTCATTAAGGGAGGACCCATTTGCTACCTTGGGTGAATGGGTCCTAGCTAAGTTCTTGGGACCAAGCTTCAAGGGATTGAAAGAATGTTTAAAACCCATTCTTGATCAACTATGAAAGAGGGGGCCTATTAAGGGAGGACAAATTCACCATCAAGGTCGAATG
This sequence comes from Sequoia sempervirens, assembly GCA_007258455.2. Lineage (NCBI taxonomy): Eukaryota > Viridiplantae > Streptophyta > Pinopsida > Cupressales > Cupressaceae > Sequoia > Sequoia sempervirens. The sequence goes on along the minus strand of VDFB02271358.1, from coordinate 1,076,672,284 downwards.
GGTATTGGCTCAACTTACCAAGAACAAATTTTTCCCAATGAAATAATTTTTTATTTAATTTATGATTGTCAGGATAGATCTTTAGGAGGTGTCAAAATTAAGGCCTAAAAAGGGGGTTAATAACTCCAATTCAACATAATTAATTAAGACCACCTAGATAATTGTGAAAGTACTTTAAAAAACTTTACAACACTTAAATGAGGTACACATTATATACATTTTTATTTAGAAAGGGGTCCATTAGGCTTAATTAAACAAATAAGTCTTAGAAAAGTGTGAAAGTGTGTTAGAAAACTTTACAATACCTTTGCAAAGAACCAATTAAAGCATGTTTTAGTTAAATAAAGGTACTAGAATAGTGTAAATGTGTACAACACATTACAACACCACTCCAAGACATTATTAGTCTAGTTTAAATGTAAATTATTAAGCCAAGCAAGGAAAAGGCTACTTTTTTTGTTACTACAAGAATAAATAGTTACATTTAATGAAAAAAAGTGTCATTTTGCAATAGAACATTCACTATTTGCAATTATTGATTATTATTTCAAGTTGTTTAGATACTAAATGATAGCATTTGAATTTAACATGTTGACTACTTGAAATAGAATGGATTTTTTCACAATGAATGGAAAATGAACAGTGTCATTTTTCTAGTAACAAATATCATCTACAACTTCTTATTTGTCATTTCCCAAACAAGCCTAAATATTTCACTAACAAATCAAGTAGACCAGTTTCACACATGAAAACAAAATGCCCAATATTAAGATCTTTGAACACATTCATTATTGAAATTCCATGTGCAACTTTTTTAAATGAAAAGAATCTAAGTTCAACATGCTTGTTGTTGTAAAACTTGAGCAAGTATTTTAGTCAAGATACATGCATAGAAGTTAGAGGTTCTAAGTAGAACTCATTCCTATTCAGGCTACAAGCAAAACAATCATAGGTTGCTCTGGGATCAACCATTCTTATTGGTTGGGTGCATTTATTTCTTAGAAATAAGAGTTATATTCAAAAATGCCCATATAGACTTCCTGGTTTTAAACCATGGATACAATTATATTTAACATGTAGACTTGAGTCTACAATATATATATATATATATATATATATATATATATATATATATATATATATATATATATATATATATATATATATATATATATATATATATATATATATATATATATATATATATATATTAGCAAGCAACCCGTCAATCATTTAGATCGAGCCAAACAAGGTTTTGGTGATTCTCAAACTTAACATGTAGACTTGAGTCTACAATATATATATATAGGAAGCAGCCTGTTGATCATTTAGATCGACCCAAACAAGGTCTTGGTGATTCTCAAACTTAAAATCACTCCATCATTCCTATCGAGCAATGCCAACTTCTCAAAACAACAATTACATATCTATGAAATGTTCTAATGGAATTTGTTTAAGCCCTTTAACATTATCAACCCATCCAATAATGAGTATCAACAATTATAAAATGAATCATTGGGAATTATGCACCTCCCATAGGATCATTAGTTGATCCTTTTCAAGGTTAATCTATGCTAAATAACATAGTCAAAATAAAATGATAGCCAAGCTATTTAAGGATATTAAGCCTCAACCTAGCTATGCATTTAGTCCATAAGGCTCTAAACTTTAATGGTATTCATACTAAGTAGGCCATTGGCCATGCGATGCCCCTCCCCCACAAGGTGGTTGAAAATACTCATGCATACAACTCAAGGTCGATTAAAAAATAGACAAGTTCACATTTTTACTATGGTGTGAAAATATTCAACAAAATGGAGCAATACATCTAGCATGTTTCAATAATGACAATAAAATCAAATCTATTGCTAAAGAGAGTTCACTTTACCTCCAATTTTGAGAGTTTGAGAAGTTTCCCTCAAATTTTTCCCTTGTCTTGAGTTCTTTCTCTACTTTTTTCCTTCATTGTGCTTTTTTTGCTAGGGTTATGAAATTTAGAAATGGAAACAATAATATATTTTTGCATGTTACTGGGTGTTGGAATTAATTTGATGCCACTGACTACTACTTTGTTTGAATATTGCGAAACTTGTGGTAGACCACATCCTACATGGGATGCCTTCATGATCTTTATTTGATTTCAAATAGTCTAATTTGAGATATCATTCGGTATCAAATTCAATTCCATAAGAATATGAATATGAATATGTATATATATATATATATATGTATATATGTAATATATATATATACATATATATATATATATGTGTGTGTGTGTGTGTGTGTATATGTATTTATATGATTTCTTTCACATTTACCATATTCATTCTTCTTCTATTTTGTATATATATATATATATTCATGTGTAGATTGTTTGTTGAAGGATTTTATAAGCTCCGCATGTGTTTTTTTTATTCAAGGGGTAAACGCTTTTGACTGGAGCTATGAACCAGAATACAACCATTCAACAATACCACCCCTACGGGGTTTGAACCTTGGTGGAAAGAACAAAAATGCCACTTATAAACCATCACACCATGCCAATACCGGCATAAGCTCCGCATGTTATTATTTAATTAAATTAGGAAATTTAATTTCTTCTCGAGCATCCATGTATATGTGCACTAAAAGGGATTTCTTTTTACTTAATTTCACATAATGAAAACTCTTATCCTTTTACTCATTCTTTAAAATATGTACTTTTTTTTCCTTCAAAACACAAAGTTTAGGTAGATAATTCAATCTACAAGCCATTCATTTTCAATGATCAAAACAATTCAAGTAATAAAATTATGTTCTATATATGCAAAATAGTGCAAATGTAGGTCATCATGCCATTTGTTGTGTGTGCACCCAGATTCCAACTGGCTTACCATTCTATTGGGACCTCCAAAATTTGGCTAAATTTTTGAGGGCCCATGTAAAATTTTCCCTAATGTAGTCAGTACCCTAAAGAATAAGCCTAAGTAGCTCACTTTGGGATCTTATAATTTGACACCCATGAATTGTCATGAAAAATCACTTTGGGGAAGTCTTGAGTACCTATCAGAGATGGTGTGTGACCATTTTCAGCTTGCTTGGATCAGTTTTGGTTATTTTTTTAAGTCTTGGTTTCAAGGTCTAGAAGTTGGTTTGTTGTTTACACATGTTGCACTTTTCTGAGTAGGCCATCTTTGTGATGTTCTATCTTTCTGCTTGCTGAGTATTAAGCCCAAATAATATTTTTTAATGATTCTCTACATCTTTATGAAGCCCCATGTCAGTTGGCATGGTCCCATTAATCCATTTTCTAAATTTTCCACCTTGAATTTGTTTGCAAAAAGCTCAGATTTGCAAACACGACAGTGTAAAATCTACTAAAGTAGCCCTGCATATTGAATTGTATTTGATGACCTATCAATCTGCATGCTAAGGTGAATGTTCTCCATGATTCTCAATATGTTTATCTACCAATTTTCCAGATTTTATCCCTCTAGCTATTCGTTTGGTATTTTTTCAAAGCCCATTCCAAATGAACTTTTTAGGGTTTCAAAATCAGCGTTTTCAAAGAAGTCTGAGAAGGAAACTTCGACGATTGATATCTTTCACCTCAAGAACCATTTTTCTGATCCATTATTTTCATTTAATTCTTGGATCAATTTTCTACATTCCTACTCAATTTTAGGTTCCCAAGATAAGTTTTGATGGGTTATTTGATCGCTTTCTAATCGTGACATGGCCAAAAATGGTGTCCCGAAAAGTTTCAAATTTTTAAATTCTAAGGAAAACCCATTTCTTTTATTAGTCTACAACCTCCACACCTCCATTTTCATCAAGATCAAAGGTCATTTTATACATTATTTTAATGTACTTCTATCGGGGTGAACATGTCCCAGAGGCTAGTTTACAAAGGAGGTACCAGAATTTTAAGGGATGGGAAAAATTTGAAGAAATGGGTTTTCTCTAAATAATAGATTATGGTCACACACAAAAATACTTGGCTTCAAGTGTCCTGGTTTGCTATAGTGAATTTTCTTTGTTTGGCCTACAAGCATAATTAAAATTTGAAGTTTTTCTAAAGTTTTAAATTCTTATGTTTAAAATATTCTTGAATATTTTAAACATTATACAAATATGAAAAATGAATTTATGGAAAATTTTAAATGTAATTTGAAATGTTCTAGAGAAGAGGGAAGTTTAATTCTTGCTTTTGATTGGTTGAACACGAGTTTCATGGCTTTCACGTCCCAAAACTCATCGTTGATTGCCATTTTGATTTGCATTTCCCATTTGATATTATCCATCAACAATGGAAATTAGTTTCCATCGCCCATCTTTGTTAGCTTTCTATTTACCCACATCACATCTATGATGGTGTGACAATGCTATTTTGTGTAGCCATTTGCTCTTCATTTTGGCAATGCGCAATGATGGTTTCCTAAAAATTAAAAAGAGGAATTAGTTGAATTAGATTAAATTTGTATTGTAGATGGAATTTATAAACACATACAAAGGTCGTTGTGCTAAAAATATTTTTGCAGAGGCTTGATGGATGGAGTTTGAAGAACAAAGGATTCTAATTATTTCCTTGAAGTGAATATTTTATTCACTATGTAAAATGTTTTGTATTGCTATGAAATAAATCAAGGATACATATCAACATAATGGTTATTATTCATTGCTAATGTGCTTTATTTCTCTCCATATTATGAGTGATGTGTGATGCTTAGTATTGGGCAGTGTTGAAATAAAGGATTGGTGGGCCTGAGTTTCAGTCTCAAATATTAATATTTCATTAAGTGTTTGTAATGTGGAAAATAATATTGCTAAGAGTGCACAAGAAAATAGCATCAAGGTAAAAAAATTCTATAGGGGAGAGGAATATTTGCTGCCCTATGAAATGAAGAGTGAAAATATTTCATGGAAGGACTTTTATTTCTTACATAAAAGGATATCTTCTACAACAAGTAAAAAGAGAAAGATGAATCTTCACAAAGGGGAAATATTTTTCTATTATAGGTGAATGATGAAGCAAGAATGCATGAGCAAATTGGAAATTCTTCAGCAAGCAAAGGAAATTACTAATCTATGGATCTGAATGTGCCAAATGTCATTGGGAGATCTCCATTTAGGGTTTTGCACTTTCCTTAAGTGTTGATTTTGTTGTTTCAAAAAAGGGTTGCTCATTCTTTTATGTATCATGGGAATACTTTTGTAACAAGGCCTCATATGTATACTATTTATTTTAGGTTTCTGAAGTTGTTTGAGTCATGTTAAGGAGGGATTCATTCACAGTATTATTATATTTGAATATAAATGATCATATATTCTAAGTTATTTGCCTCCATTGTACACATTGCATAGATTATGAATACAAGAAATCAAGAGTTTCTACTATTTGTCTTCTCATTTTCCTAGAATGTATGTTCTATGTTGTTACTTTCATTCAAAGAATGAATTAAATTGTATTAACATAAACAGAGGTTTGTGCAACTGTATGCTTGGATTGATAAAGTATGACTAGTTTGGTTTCTAGTGTCAATGGTGCAAGGAATCATGTGATAGGTATAATTATGATAGAGTAAATGTTGTAATGAGTTTTAAGTTTCATGGGTTAGGTGACTCCACCCTAGAAATGACATTGACCTCTTGATGTTATAGTTTCCTACGATTGTTTTTTGAGCAACTAAATCTTTTAAATCAAATTTCATGTGTCAGTCCTAGTTTGTTAGTGTGTTGAGCTCCTTTTAATGAATCACATCTCTCATGTTTAAATTAAACACTTCCATGAAGGTTAGCAAAACCTTTAGGGTGTTGTTTCTTTTAAACAATTAGAGGAGAACCATCTGTTTACAGTGTATTTGGTACTTTAGCACACAATATCTATAAATATACTATTGGGATTATCCTTCGTGGTTTAACCGAGGCAAAATTGTAGAAGATTTCAATCTCTTCAATTCAATCTTGTTTGTTGGCCACATCAACCTATTGAGTCCTAATATGAGAGAGTGGCTACTCTTTAGGACTCATTGCATCTATTGATTTGGGAACCAACAGATTGGCAACTTTGCTGGGGAGAAACTCTAGATTTATCCATTTGTAAAGGGTCAAGAAAGAATGAATGACTAGTTCAAATGTTGAAGTTCCTGATCTGCAAATTTCTCTGTAGCAGCCCCAAATTCAAAATATTGAGAAGTGACTATGCTGGAAGAACTCAGATAAAGATATCCTTGCTTCAAAGGTTTTCCTCTTGTTGAAGAGGTGGCAACTCTGCTCTATAATTTATGCACATGAAGGGCTGTTGTTTATTACTGTAACCTAAAATTTCTCTATTCAAAGTTGCAGCAAATGGAGATGTTAAGGTACATGGTTCTCTACATATTTTAACTTGTTGAACCTGTTATACTAAGTGAAAGTATTATTCCTTTTAAAGTGCTTGTCTAAGTATTCACAAAATTTCTAGTATGAATGGTTAGAATGAATTTCTATATCCTAGGTTACCACCATATTAGAAATTATCCTAGTAATTCTTCATATTGTCATGGTTATGACTATGTACAACTAGTTAAACCCAAATTTCCATACATCCATGGATTACCAAAGGGAAATAACCATGCCACTAGAAACCTTGATGCATATTGTCAAGAAGCTTCATAAATTTGATGATTCTCAAAAAATTGAAGCCCCAAAGTATAGGAAACCAAGTGTGAACAAGCCTAGGATAAGGCCAGAATGGAAATCTGTTTTTAAAAGGGGAGTTAAAGAGTTGAACAAAAAGCACCTGATGACTATACAATCCCAATTAAGAGACAATCATACTAGATCTACTAGCGAAGTAGTTGTACCTTGTGTCAATTCTTTTGACTCATTGTATGACCAATTAGACTTTTCATGGATTGATTACAAGGTTAAAAGCATGTCATCTAAAGTCTATAAGAAGATGCCTAGATTTAATGGATAAAATGTGTGTAAAGGAGATGCACATGTACAAAGTTTTTATAGCTTCATGGCGAAACATTCATTTAGAGATTAGGATATGTGGATGAGATTTTTTGTTAGATATCTTGAAGATAGAGCTAGGGACTAGTACTTAAGTTTTCCTAAGAAGTCCTTTTCCTACTGGGATAAACTAATGGATGCTTATAGACAAGAATTTCTGAAACAACCTTCTGACCTTATCACAAGGTTAAAGTAGCTCAAGAAACAAGATGAAGAGTCAAGAATTGTTTTTAGTCACAAGTTTGTTTTTTATCTTTCACTAATCCCTGAAAGTTTCCAACCTAGTACATCAAATTGCATTCATATGTTTTTTGAAGCTTTTGAGGAGGGATCTAGTGCATTGTTGAAAGATTTCAGAATATTGAGTATGCAGATGACTTACACATGTTTAGATAATATGGAAAATATGAGGAATGAATATGTGCAAGGTCTATTTTCTTCAATTATGGATAAACATGTTGATGAAACCAACAATTGTGTGGATACAAATGATCAGATGTCTTCAGTTTTAAATATAGACAAGTGCATCCTTGAGAATGAAGAAGTTATGAATGGTACAATGTCTACCATTGATGATCATCAAAATTAAAATGTTTGTGTCTATCCTCAAGAGGATGAGCAACTGAATGATGACACCTAGTCCAATATTGAAATGAAAAAGGACAAGGATTGTTGTTATGACACCCACTCCATTGAGTTTTCAGATTTTTATGATGGTGATATCATGGTACACCCTGACTTACAACTTGGTGATGCATGTAGTTCTAGTGGAAGTCATCTTCCTGCCGGTTATGAACCAGTTGGTCAGCATGGTGATAATGTGGGTAATGACAAAGAACCATTTTATTTTAATGATGCATTGTATGATGAGCATGAAAGTATGTAGGCTGATGTAAGTTCATAAACTTATTTTGATGAGTTAGAAACAATAAATAACCATGAATTTTGTATATCTAATAAGCAAGATTTTGAGAATTTTAATGCAGATTTGGATAAGTATATGTTTTCTGATTTAGATGAGCCTAGTTATGAGTCTTTTCATGTGGATATGGATGCTAACTTCAAAGAGAAATCAAATTATGTTTTTGAACTAGAATTGCTCACTTTTGAACAAGCTTTGGATTCCAAAGATGTTGATATGTTGTGTTTACATGATCTCAAAGTGAGCAAGAATAAGGATATGTTAGAGATTCTTGATGATTCTCTACACCAGCATGTCGGAGCACAAAAACAATGTGTGCCAATTATATATGAGCGTATATCTTTAAATACACTCGGAGGTAGTTTGCATGATGTGCATAATATTTTGATTAGTTCCTATGACTATTTCACCTTTGACATGCAAACTAATAATCAAATTGAGCTTGATAGTACCAGCTATGCGGCAGAATATGAGTGCCATTTTTTCTAGTTGGATGAAATTTCCTTACAATGTGGTAACATGCAAAGCATTGAAGAATGTTGTTTCAGCTTGATAGTGATTTACATAATAAACACCATAAGTTTTTTCCACACAAAAAATAGTATTTTAAGAGTATTCCTGGTGTTCAAATGCTAGGTATTTGTAAATTTGTTAATGATGTTGTATATAATGGGTTGTTGAGAGATACCAGCATATTGAATCAGACATATTGCAGCGATATTTTCATACTAGTTTCAATGAAATGTGATGAGAAATTTGTCTATGACAGAGGTAAACAAAGACCTACAATCTTTTCATGGACTTGGGCCATCAGATATGGTTTGACTTGTCAAAGCAAAGCAGTAGTGGGTAGGTATCACCTTTTTCTAACTCTGTCACCCAATGAAGTTGGCACCTAGTTTGCTTCTCCAGAGATCTGAATTCTTGCCATGCCCATAGGGGGCCTGCATCTCGAGCTAGAGCCACTATTGGGACCTCCAATATTAGGCTAAATTTTTGAGGGCCCATGTAAAAAATTTCCTAATGCACTCAGAAGTACCCTGTAGAATAAGCCTAACTAGCTCACTTTGGAAGCTTATACTTTGACAGCCACGAATAGTCATGAAAAATCACTTTGGGGAACTGTTGAGCACCTATCAGAGATGGTGTGTGACCATTTTCAGTTTCCTTGGATCAGTTTTGGTGAGTTTTTAAAGTATTTGTTTCAAGGTCCAGAAGTTGGTTTGTTGTTTACACAAGTTGCACTTTTTTAAGTGGGCCATCTTTGTGATGTATTATCTTTGTGCCTATTGAGTATTAAGCCCAAATGATATTCTTTCATGATTCTATGCATATTTATGAAGCCCCATGTCAGTTGGCATGGCCCCATGAATCCATTTACTAATTTTTCCAACTTTAATCTATTTGCAAAAGGTTCAGATTTGCACACTGGACAGTGTAAAATCTTCTAAAGTAGCCCTACATATTGAATTGTATTTCATGACCTATAAAATTTCACACTAAGGTGAATGTTCTTCATGATTCTCTATATTTTTATCTACCGCTTTGCCAGTTTGTAGCCCTCTAGCTCTTTGTTTGCTATTTTTTTTAAAGCCCATTCCAAATGAACTTTTTAGGGTTTTAGAATCAACATTCTCAAAGAAGTCTGAGAAGGAAACTTTGAGGATGGATATCTTTCACCTTAGGATCCCTTTTTATGATCTGTTTATTTCACTACACTTTTGGATCAAGTTTTTACATGCCTATTCAGTTTCAGGCTTCTAGGATAAGTTCTGATGGGTTATTTAATCGCTTTCTAATCACGACATGGCCAAAAATGGTGTCCCAAAAAGTTTCAAAATTTCAAAAGCTAAGGATAACCCATTTCTTTCTTTGGTCCAAAACCTCTACAACTCCATTTTCATCAAGATCTGAGGTCATTTGATACATTATTTTAATGTACTTTTCTTGTGGCGAACATGTCCCAAAGGCCAATTTACAAAGGAGGTACCTAAATTTTCAAGGCTAGGAAAAATTTGAGGAAATGGGTTTTCTCTAAATTATTGATTATGACTGCACAAAAAAAATATGAGTTCCAAGTGCCATGGTTTTTCCGCAATGAATTTTCTCCATTTGGCCTATAGGCGTAATTAAAATTTGCATTTTTTCTAAAGTTTTAAATGCTTATGTTTAAAATATTTTTTAATATTTTAAACATCATACAAATATGAAAAATGCATTTAGGGAAAATTGTAAATGTAATTTCAAATATTCTGGAGAAGAGGCAATTTTAATTATTACTTTTGATTGGTTGAACAACACTTTCACGAATTTCGCCTCTACACCAAGAACTCATCATTGATGGCCATTTTGATTTGCATTTCCCATTTGATATTAGCGATAAAAAATGGTAGTTAGTTTCCATCACCCATTGTTGTTAGCTTTCTATTTATCCACATCACATCTACGATGGTGCGACATTGTTGTTTTGCGTAGCCATTTTCTCTTCATTTTGGTGATGCGATATGATGGTTGTCGAGTGAAAATGAAAAAGAGGAATTAGTTGAATGAGATTAAATTTGTATTGCAAATAGAATTTCTACACGTATAGAGAGGTGGTTGCGCTAAAAATATTTGTGCAGAGGCTTGATGGATGGAGTTTGAAGAACAAAGGATTCTGATGAGGTATTTTCGCCCATCACTGTTCTCATGGCTTCTCTCTTAGATGCATATGTGATACGCGATGTTGATTGTCCATCGCTATTTGTTTCTTCATTTCCATATTATATCAGTGATGGGTGATATCATCTATTCCTTTGTGTCAATTGCTAATCAATTTCAGCTTTCCTAGTTACATATGTGATTAGAGACGGTGGTTGTCATGAGTAAAGTTTCACAAATAAAATAAATTTCTATTTGTTGCGGTGAAAAGTGGCTGAAAAATAAATTACGGTGGGAAGGTAAAAGGCATTGGATGGGTAATTTATTTTCCTGATTAAATGATTCTTAATCCCTCAAGAAAACTTTGGCTACATTATATTCATCATTGCATCACTAATAAATATTAGCTTGTCCAAATTTATTAGCGATGTGTGAAGGTAACTTGGGAATGTTGCTGGCAATTAAAGTGATTATAATTAGAGGCACGGGTAACTACTTTTGTAAAAATTAAAGCCTTCACTAATAAAAGTACAAACTTTTGTGCTGGAAAATATTTTAAGATGTAATATGCAAAAGTAAAAGGGCAGAGGAGATTATTTCCTCGAAGTGAATATTTTTCACTATGTAAAATGTTTTGTATTGCTGGGAAATAAATGAAGGATACATATGAACATAATGGTTACCGTGCATCACTAATGTGTTTTATTTTTCTTCATCTTATGAGTGATGCATGATGCTAAGTATTGGGCAATGTTGAAATAAAGACTTGGTGGACCTGAGTTTCAGTGTCAAAAATTAATATTTGAAAAAGTATTTGAAAGGTGGAAAATAATATTGTTGACAGTATATAGGAAAATAGCATTAGGGTAAAAGTTTTCTACTGGGGAGAATAATAATTGTTGCCCTGTGAAATCAAGAGTGAAAATATTTCACGGAAGGACTTTTATTTCTTACATAAAAGGATATCTTCTACAACAAGTAAAAAGAGAATGATGATTCTTCACAAAGGGGAATATTTTTCTATTATAGGTGAATGATGAAGTAGGAATGGAAGAGAAGATTGGAACTTCTTGATCAAGCAAAGGTAATTACTAATCTATGGACCTGAATGTGCCATATGTCATTGGGAGATCTCCATTTAGGGTTTTGCACTTTCCTTAAGTGCAGATTTTGTTGTTTCAAAAAAGGGTTACACATTCTTTTATGTCTCATGGGAATACTTTTGTAACAAGGTCTCATATGTATAGTGTTTATTTTAGGTTTCTAAAGTTTTTTGAGTCGTGTAAATGAGGGATTCATTCACAGTATTGTTATATTTTAATATAAATGATCATATATTATAAGTTAGTTGTCTCCATTGTACAGATTGCATAGATTATTAATATAAGAAATCAGGGGTTTCTACTATTTATCTTTTCATTTTCCTGGAATGTTTATTCTCTATTGTTACTTTCATTCAAGGAATGGATTAAATTGTATTATCATAAACAGAGGTTTGTGCAACTGTATGCTTGGATTGATATAGTATGACTTGTTTGGTTTCTAGTATTAATGGTGCAAGGCGTCATGTGATAGGTATCATTATGACAAAGTAAATGTTGTAATGATTTTTAAGTTTAATGGTTTAGGTGACTCGACCCTCGAGATGACATTGGTATTTTGATGTTAAATTTTCCTAAGATTGTTTTTTGAGAAGCTATATCTTTTAAATCAAAATTCACTTACAAGTCCCAATTTGTTAATTTGTTGAGCTCATTTTAATGAATCACATATCTTATGTTTGAATTAAAGACTGCCATGAAGGTCAGCCAAACCATTAGGGTGTTGTGTCTTGTAAATAATTAGAGGAGAACCATCATTTTACAATGTATTTGGTACTTTAGCACACAAGTATCTATAAATATACTATTGGGATTACCCTCCCTAGTTTAATAGATCCAGAAGTGTAGAAGATTTCAATCTCTTCGATTGAATCTTGTTTTTTGGCGACATCAACCTGTTGAGTTTGAATATGAGAGAGTGGCTACTCTTTAGGACTCATTGCATCTTTTGATTTCGGAACCAACACATTCAAACCAACTAAAAAATCCTACTTCAACTATGCTCTCATACTTCAACCTATCACCTTCCAACTGCACACAGTTGCACTTGCAAATTTATCAGTAATGTTCAATTCTTGATAACATATAAGATAGTTTCAAAAGTTCTCATAGTCAACACCAGTCAACTTATTTCAATATATTTTTGAAATTTCCAAAATTTCCATTTAATATATATTGAATTTCTTCAATAATTCAACTTAACATATTATAATAAATGTACAATAAAATTGGGTTACGACAATTATTCAAGTAGCAAGCATCATTTCAAAGCCATCATGCATCATGTTTTTTTTTGAGCTAAGATTTGTGATGTAAGGTTTCATAATTCAAGCAAGCATTCAATTCAAGGTCCATTTCATTGAATCAAGAGTCAAGATCTACATCCATTGGATCCATTCCATACATGTTTGTAGCCTCTTATTCAATGGTTTTGTGAGTTGCAACATAGCATTTTTTTCATTCATCTTTCCTCCTTTTCATTTCATTTCATTTCAAGGTTTGATTACCAAAATGGGGTTTGACCAATGAAAACCTCTTTTAAGTAATAAAGAAACATTTTTCTCTATCTTTAGGGTGTGATTTGCAGATCTAGGTTGTGGAAACATTGAAGAGAAACATTGGATTAAAGTTTTCAAAGTTGCAAAGTTGTCCAAGTTCTCACCTTGTTTAGAAGATCACTAAAAGGCATCTATAGAGTAGAATTCAACAATTTAGATCCGAAAATTAGGCTAAGAAGATAGAGTAGAGGTTGAAGAGATGATTTAGACTTTGACTTTCCAAAAGATCTGAGCGGGATTGATATGCCACTTCTGGTGTATGAGTACCAGTATAGGGATTTTTCCAGTTTTTAAGTGTTTCAGATTTATCCCTGGCATATTTTTTTTCCTACATAGAAACCCTAATCTGGGACTAAATTTTCCAACTTGGCATATGAGTCTCATTATGCATTAAATTTAGTATTCTTATCTTTTTATGTCTTCATTCAATCTTCTATAGGTTACCAGGTTCTCCTCTATACTTTTCTAGTTTCCTATTCTATTTTGGATTCATTTCTAGGTAATTTTTTCAAGTCTTACACATCATTAAGTTTCATGGTTAGATCTTTCATATTACTAGTCTTTCCAAGACCTAGCTTGGTGGTGAACCCCATTTTAGTCCTAGGACACCTTATTGCAAGATCTCTTTCCCACTTTCTACATTTGTATTGAGATGTCTAGGATTTCCTTGAGTGAAACTTGAGGGAAATAGGTCTTGGTCCAAAGCTCCTAGCTCACCCTATCTTGTGCAAGGATAGGTGGCCTATTTCCATCATTTCAAGTAAAAGTCAAGATTAATAGATTACCACTTAGGGGATGCTTCACATTAGATCAATCCACTAAGAGAAAGTCATATGTGTTGACAAGGATGTAAGTCACACACTAACAGATGAATAAATCCTCATAGACACACTACAGGAAACCATTTTTCTTGAAAGATTGCACTGGAACATCCTAAATTTTAGGCTAACTCAAGTTAATCCCAAGGATCATTTGTCTTAGGTATTGACTACACTAGGTTTGCTCAGGGTTCTCTCTGATAATGTTGTTACACACAAGGGGTAAATGATTCTTACAGTTTTGGAAGGCATCATAGAGACATTAAATAATCTTGGTCTGGTAATTCATCAACTTCATGAAATTCAAAAATTTGGAATAATATTTCATGCTCTTAAAATAACTTGTATTTATCAAAGTAGATTTAGTTTTAATAATTTAACAATATCATGGAATTAAAATATTTGCAATAAAACTCCATGAATTCATCACTTTTTTTTGAAACATTTTTTGAAATTTAAACATGTATTCTAAAATAAAGCATAAAAAATACTAAAAAAGTAAAATTTCTCCCAGGTATTATCCACACATACCTCAAGAAATAACCAAACTAGAGAAAACCATTCCATATGTAACCCAATTGCTTCAAAACCAAGCACAAAGTGATGTGATATTTTAGGAAAATGGGGATTATTTTCCACCAGATAGTGTGAGTATGAACCCTTAAACAATGCAACACATAGTCTTGTCTGATAGGAATAAACAATTAGCTATGTAAGATTTCATATTAGGAAATATATTTCAAATTAGATCTATGAAAAAGAACATTCTATGCAAAGTCAAGGCTTTGACTTCATCAATAATAATCTTCGACTTTGGGCTCTAGATCACAAATAATTTACATAAAACAAGATCATCAATACTCTTCAAAAGCTCCAAGACTAGCCACCTTCATTGGGAATTGGAACAAACCTACAAAATTCAATTCAAAACCATATCAAGGTACAAAACCTCTAGTATCTAATATATGACTATCTATCCTTCTTTATTGAACTTCAGGTTTGAAGAATCCTCTTTACCTTTCCTTTGTTGGTACTCCTAGAAAGTAACTAACACCTAATGCATGCACTCCTTTGAAACGCCTTGAATCACTTTCCAATTGTACTTAAGTTGAGCATAATGCTATGATATATGAATAATGTTTTCATTCCTCTACATCATTTCTTCTTCATATTTAACCATAGCATTCCTATGCTTTATAATTTCATCTATAACCTCCTGAATCAATGAAGAGATAGGGTCCTTATCCACTCTTTCAAGCCATTCCTTGAAATATTTTACCTCTTTATCACCCTTCCCTAAAGTATGGAGGTCCCAAATTTTCTATGCTAACATTTCAATAAAGCTTTCATCTCTATCAATTAGCTTCTTACATCTTTTAATGACCTTTTTGAATCCTTCTACACAATGTAGGAATGTGTTACTTTCCAAATTCACTTGTTTTCTCCACTTCTCAAATATCAAAACTTCATGTTCTATGGTTGTCCGTTCATTCACTAGCTCTCAGACATCTATCTAAAGAAGATCTTTTAACTTTCACCTTTTTGCATTAGTTTGTTCTTGGTGAAGTTGACATTCTCCTTCTAGTCTCTTAAACTTTTCACACCAACGATATGCCTCTTTATGTTTACCAATTGTATCCTTAATTAATTCTTCTCCTCACCTCACCAAATACTCCATCAATTCTTTGTACACACTTAACTCATGGTGAAGTGTTGCAACGGCATATACTTGCTCCTTAGACATAAACACTAGATTTTGGGGAAATTCAATCTATGCTTGATTAGATTGGACTAATGACTTGATAAAAACTTCCATGAAGACAATCCACTCTTTAGCTCTCTTTTCTTCTATTTACCTTTTTGTACCCTCGTGACAGTTGTCCATAAATTCACTTTCATTTCTTATAATTCTTGTCCCTAGGATGAATATCTGACATTGATTGTTGCTACCATGGAATCCCTATGAATTATTTCATGGTTTCTCTTATCTCCTATTATAGTATCTATTTGGAGATTTCTTCCTTCATTTTCTTTCCTCCTCATAGCATACCTTATCTTCACTCCACCTCTAGGTTTTGGGGTCTCTAATTATCACATTAAACTTTTGAGATCGAAAGGAACCAATACTACCTCTAATGGTGGAGCCATTTCCTTGACTAACCAGTCAAGAACTTCTTTGTTTTGTTCTACCTCTTTAACATATCTTTGTTCCTAATTATCTTCATGTTCAAGAACTTCTCCTCTTGAATTATAAACATTACCTGCCACACGTCCCAAAACTTAAATGCCTTTTGTCCTCACTAACATGGATTTTGTATTATCTTTATTTATCATTGTATCTTACTTTTTGAGAGTTATATTCTAATATCATGTCATGTGTTCCACACTTGTCCTTGGGGGGTAAAAGCAAAAATTTGTGTCACACTTTATAAAGGAAGCAACCAAAACTGATTCAACTTTTAAACTTGGATCACTAAAAAGTGACATATATGATTTGAATTTTGAAATTATGTAAACTAGTAAAATATGTATCTTTTAGTATAATTTATGTTTGTATTTTTGAAAAAACATTAAAACATATTTTAAACTATTTTTTAATAAAGTAACACTATAATTTAGTTGCAAATAAAATACTGAAAAAATGAAGTTGAATGAGACATCAAACCTTCTATAGTGATTTTTATTTTATTTCAAATTTTTGTGTGTATTTATAACTTGAAACTTTAGTGAATTGATATGTTTTTTTAAATTTTGATAAATATATATTTTTAAATAAATATTAAAATATGCATGAATAAAAAAATAATTGTTTACATCGGACGTCAACTTTCATCTTAAATATTTATCTAAAACAAAAAAAAATTATATCATCTTGAGATATATTTTTTTATCTAGTGCATCATACTTTTGTTGTGTGGTCTAACAACACGCCCCATTTTTCCCCTTGGAAAAATGTGGACCCCCTTTTTTTTTCTTCTTTCTCTCTATTCTTTTTTTCTTTCATTTGCTTTAGCATCATTCTACTGCTCAGTTGGTTGCCTATCTTTCTTTCAATTTTGCTTGTCCTTTTTGTTGCTTTATCCTTTTGTTTCCCGGATTTAGTGTTTCAGGTTTTTTACAAAGTTAACATGTTACTAGAAACCAGAGTCCTTGAGTCTTGCATTTTCACCAAGGGAATTTGTATCTTCATATGATTTTAGCTCTGCTTAATATTTATTGAATGGAGTCATCAATCTCAGTAGTTTCATTTGTACCAGAGTCTAGTATTTTATTGTTTCCTTTTCTTTTCTTACTCGAAAGTCAAAAATCAGAGAGTACATTTTGAAATTTTGTAAATCTATCTTTTGGACATAGTTTTCAGTCTTTTCTCTTGTTCCAATTTTCTCTTTCTAAAGCCTATAAGGTATTTTTGGATCCCAATTTTTCTTTTTCAAAAGTCAATACTAGAAAGTGTCAATCTCGGTGATTACTAATTGATCACGTATCTTTTATGGCATATACCTTACAAATAATCAGTGTGGCATCTGATTGCCATGCATAATCATTGCAATGTATTTCTTCTCTTGTAGCGAGCCCATGTAGAAATCTAGGTGTTCATGATTTGGACCATAATCCATAATGATTGCACCTTTATTCAACGATTTAATGAAAAATAATAGATAATTAATGAAGGTGGCAAACTACCTATGTACTTGGCACCACCTTAAGCATGTAATTGCTTTTGCAACACTCCACTTTGTGTCATATTCCAAATTTGTGAAGGACATTGAAGTAATGAAATGACACTAGTGTGCAAGGAGAGGTAAATTTTGAAAAACCAATGCACAACTACCAAGGGTTTTGGAGTTGCATTCTAAAATATCATCATTATCAACTAGAACAAGGTATGTTTTGAGTAACTAATATTTTGTTAAGTTATTTTCAAGCTAAAAAAATCCTGATAATGGTATTTATATTTGAAAATGAAATGTTGATTATTCTCTAATCTCTTGAATTTAATCAAAAATGAATTGAAATTTTATAAACTGTAAGTGTTGGTTAAATTTAACCCTAACTCGCACACAAGACACACATTCTAAAAATTGCGTAACACATTAGACAAAATGAGCACTTCTGATGCAAGCCCAAAAGATGAATTCAAATATTGCAATTCACAAGTCATACCAATCAATGTAGTGGCTACAGAAACCCATTTGGGATGGTCTTCTGATATTGAAATCCATTCATGGATATTACAAGAAAATGCTTCTCAATGTATGAAGAATGTTGTAGAAAATGGATTACTTTTGGTAGGAGGGTTTTTTCCAATGTGATGGAGGCCCCTAAATTAGTTATGCAATGTATGAATTACTACAATCCAACCAAGAGGGTTGTTGAGAAAGAAGGTAGAATTTATGCAGACCTATCATGAAAAGGAATCATATGCAAATTTGGTCTTCCCATTTATACACAAATGTACAATGTTGATATAAAGGCTAAAGGAAAGAAATATTAGAATGTTGAAGAGCGTAATAGAGAAATTATGAGTATGAAATGTTTCCAAGAGCCCATTACACCATAGACTAAGGTAATTCAAAGATCTATGTTCAAACAAGAAATGCAAGATATTATAACTTTGTTGAGTAGAGTACATAGTTTAAGAGATGCAAGCAAATTTGAACCCTAGATATTTGTAATAATATCCTGCCTGATGGAAGGTCTTATGGAATTGCATTGGGGAAAGTTGATAACTAGCATACTATATGAATAGATAACTACATTTCCCAAAACCAAATTCTTCTATATGTCATCATATGTTATTTAATCTTGTGCTATGAGGGCCAACAAACAAGGGTTGAAATAGATTGGTTCTCTAGGAACAAAGGTTGGAAATAGTTTGATATATGGACATCTACCCCAGGTCACCACCATGGATACAAAGATTATTATAGGAAATCCAATGATTTTTTCTCCATGAAATTGGTCAGAAAAATGGAAGGTGATAAAGCAAAATGATTATCCCTAGAAGCACAAAGTGTCATTTGACCAATGGGAGGTTAGTACATAGAGTTCCCTACTTACCCTTACATCAGAGTGGAGGGATTTGATGGACATCCATTTATGTTTCCCAAGTATCCTACAGATAAAATTGTTATACTTGAATTGGTGAGACTATTGAAACAATCCCAGGCTCTTTATAGCCATACTCACAAGAAGGCCTCTTTTAGATTTCCCATTGCAATAGAAAACTATAAGTGTGATACAATTAAATTGACTGACTTGTGTGAAGAAGAATTGAGGACATACCATTTTGAATATTTTCCACTCTAGCAAATATATTATGATATTGAATGAAATATTGATAAGAATATAGTTGGTTTCTGTGCTCATTTTCCACACCTATAAGATTATTTGCTTAACTTTGAAGACAAGCATGCAGTAAGAAGAAGAAAATATGAAAGAATGTCTCTAAAATTTTCCTATATTCTCAAGCTTCATGATGTTCCAAATCAGTTGGAAGAGGATGATGTCCAGGTGTTGAAAAAATTCTATAATGAAGACAGGGTATGTGATGAAGCCATTCCAGACCCAGGCTTTGATGATGAAGATATGACATCAATTAATGAGTTCACCAGAACAGTCTTAGTGTAAACTCAACACTGGATTGATGATTTTTGTAAAGTTTTGAGAGAAAGAGGAATTGAGCCTACATTCTTAGAAGATAAAATGAGGAAGCAAAGAGATGAGACAACATTTGAGAGTGAAGAGCCAACTAAGAAGACAAGGAAAACTAGTAAGGAAATTCAAGGTATAAGAATTGAAGAAAGAACCCTTGAAATTGCAAGACAAGAAGTTCCCATGAAACTATCTAATAAATAGAAAGATGCAAATATAGGTAAAGATAAATCAAGAGTAAAACGTAAACGTGCATCTTCCTCTACAAAAAAACCAAGAACTAGCGTGATTATTGATTAAGAAATAGGAGCAACAAAAAATGTTGGTGCACAAACTAGGTCTACATCTCAAAGAGATGCAGCGTTGTTTAACTTTCCCCCTTATGTTAACATGGCTAGTATGAAACAAGCACTATGAGGGACTCCTATGGTTTTAGAGGAAATTTCTGAAGAAGATGAAGCCATAATTAAAGAAAAGGTGGACAAATGGGGTGCTATGTGGGAGAAACTGAAAGAAAATAAGTCTAAAGACAAACCCATGGCACATCCAGTGACAGAAGAAATTTAGGATACAAGTTATAATCACATAAATGTTGAAGAAGAAGTGTTTATACAAGCAAAACCCACCTTAGAGGAAGGAAACCCTAATGTAATTGAGATGGAAACTGATGCAGACCATCATATCAAAACACTCAATCATCAGGGTACTTTTGACCCAAACCTTATTGGAGAAGATCAAATTGAACAAGCAACCAAAATTTCTCTCTTTTTATCAAAATCATATTATTTCATTTGAAAAACTCAAGGAAACAATAAGCCAAACCACTTCATCAACACCTCACATCTTTATCAAGTTTCAACACAACTTATTCATCAGCAAAAATAACTGATCCAAACAACAACATGATTAATAACCCCAAATAAAGCAATTCCTTCAACATTCACCAATACACTCACTCTCCAAGGCAACACATTATGCTTACTTGCTAAAAAACCAATTACCAGAACTCTATACATCTTTAAGGTCATTATTTTGATAGATACAAAAAAAGAACAATCAACCACGTACCTCTGTTTACTCAGATTTGCAATCAAACACCATTTTACCTTTAAGATTCACATAGCCCAAGACACCAAATTTGACAAGTCAACCTCCTAGACTTCCACCAAGCACTTAGACATGTTTTCCAACACCTTTTAAATAGGTTTTCATAATAAAGAACCATCCCTTTCACTGTTTTGTCAATTTCACCAATTCTAGTATTCCAACCACCATGTCTTTGTAGGACAACAATCCCCTAAATGGGTGATTTCTCTTTCAATACAAAGTAACTTTGCATAATCCATATATATTTAGATACCCATTATGATCTTATTTAACATAGTCAAACAAAGATAACATTTCTTTAGAAAAAAGAAAA
This sequence comes from Sequoia sempervirens, assembly GCA_007258455.2. Classification (NCBI taxonomy): domain Eukaryota; kingdom Viridiplantae; phylum Streptophyta; class Pinopsida; order Cupressales; family Cupressaceae; genus Sequoia; species Sequoia sempervirens. The sequence continues at coordinate 1,076,651,189 of VDFB02271358.1, read as the reverse complement.
GGATTCAATACACCACTGTTGCGCTTGAAGCCCCATTTAGCCCATTTTAACAAAGTAAGTACTCTTTAAATGCCTCCAAAGCTATCCATAACCCAAAAAAGTATTTCTAAATTCCTTCAAACTACCAATTTCATCATTACTTATTAGAAAACCAATCATTTATGCATTAGACTTAAAAACCCTCATTGTACACCATTTGAGACTACATAAAACAAGGGTTTATAGAAAATGTAACCTACAAATGGTTCATTATACCATCTTTCCACCACTTGGAGCAAGTCCAAATAAGTCTTCCCATGTTCTAGGAAGCATCTTCAACTTCTTTCTATTCTCTTTTCTTCATTTCACCCTTTGGATACATCATTTTCATGTAGTAAACTCAGAAAATCTGTGTGAACAACCACCAAACCTCTGTGTTCACACCTTCCCTGACTCTGTACACACATCCACACAAAATTTTTTACATAAAAACACCCTACTCATCCCATCCCACCATTCTACTAAGCTTATATCGGTGGGATGGTGTATGGCTCCACCTTTTGTTCAATAGTTTGCAAAAGTTTTTATTTGGTGGTCATATTTGGTTGAGCATATAACCATAAATTCATGGTACAAAATAGTATAGCTATGTTTGTGCCTTACTCCCTATTTTTGACCAGAAATATTGTCATAGTACATTATAAATAAATTGATATAGGTTCAAGTTGTGATTTTACTTGATGATACTTTCAATTGTTCAAAGTTAAGAGGGAATTATTTAAATTGTTAATGGAATTTCTTTTGTATAACAATGTTGGTTATCAAAATGATCCGCCTTTGAAATATTTGGTGGTTAGCTAGTAGTGCTAGTTATTTTGGTTATTATGAAGAATCTAATGAATTCTAGTTCCTATGAATACAAATATGTGGCACCCTAGTTGGTATATTTAAACAAATAAATATTTCATGCATACCATTTTATATATCCTCTTAGGGTTTGACATGGGTCCTTATAAGTTGCTTTTCTATTAGCCCAAATTATGTTTACTATTGTAAATGAGATGTTGTGTATGTGTAAGTTCATGTTGCTTGTTATGCTATTATGTTATAATAATGAATATGGGTGAGTGTGTAGGGGAATTTCAGTGTGATAATAATGCATATTGCTTATCCTTGCAGCATTGCCATGCAAGTGTGTTAGGAAAGTACTTTCTTACAATCCTATATTTTATTATGGAATAATTATAGATGTTAGTAATAGAAACAAAGTGTTATTTTCAATTAGTTTTAGTCCATATTATAAATTAAGATTTACTAAATGAATAATGTCTGGGGAATCAAATAGGTTTATTAATAGTTTATTTATTTTGGTTAGCCTTTCACATAACTTGTAATATAAAATTGATTTATGAATTGTGTAATGAGTAGAGTATGTAAAATAACCATTGATATATTGTACATACAACTAAGTGACCTATATCCATTATGTACTCTATTTTAATTAAAATGTTGTAATGAAAGAGAATTTGATGTAAAAGTAACTATAAAATTGAAATCACATATATAGCTAAATTTTACTTTAAAAAAAAAGAGTTTGGGTGTAATATCTAACTCAATAAACTAAATGCGTAAAATAATTCAATATAATAAAAATACATAGCAAAGGATTGAATTAATAAATAAAAATATATATATGTAGATTGTAGAACAATTATTATCAAACAAATAGATAACCATATCCTACAACTAATTTAGTCTTCAGTCAATATACTAACCTCATACAAGCCTCATGCATCTATAAAGTATTTGTTGGAAAATTGAATGCTCCTGAGCCTCTTCCTATTGGCACCTACCTGTCAAAGGAATTCAATGGCTGCTGATGAAAAAAAATTGGGGATTGAGTTCCCCACTTGCTCTTGATGTGCACCTGAAGACTGCAGAAGAATTAATGAAGTTAGGAATTTTTGAATTCTAATTAAATGCTGGTAGGTAATTTCTAATTTGAGAGGGAATGAGTTAAAAAACAAAAAGAATGAAGGAAATTTTATTTTGATAGTTGAAGAAGACTAAGTTAGTCGGATGAATTCCTGAGCAACAATAGTCTGAAGGGAATGTTCTTTGTTCTCTGTTTGTTTCAGAGAATGTTTTCTATGTGAGCTTCTGAAAGCTCTTGAACAACAACAACTATTTGTTTTGTGTGTGAGTGGAGATTTCTCCTGAAGAGCTCTGTGTAGCTCCTGCCAGTGAGCTCCTAGTAGCTCCTGAAGTTTTTTTTTTTGGTTGAGCAGCTAATGAAGCTCCCAACAGATTGTGATTTGTAGCTTAGAATTGGCTTTTAGTAGTTTCAGTTTAATCTTTCTTGTATTTTCATTTCCATCATATTTAATACAAAAGGAATATATTGCATTCCCAGATTTGTCTCCTTGGTTTGTTTGTTTATTCTACATGTGTATTTCTAGTTTGGCTGGAAAACAGAGCAGCAACTCTGTGGCCTTTCATTTTGTTTAAAAATTTGACATGCTATCAGAGCCATAGGCCCCATTTCCTTGTGAGTTAGGGGAATTTTTTCTAGGTATTAATTTTTCTCTGTGAAGGAGACATGGCTGGAGATGAAGGAAAGAGCTAGCAGTAGCCACTATCGTTTAATGGACAAAACTATGATGTTTGGGCAAAGAAGATGAAGACTATAATGGTTGCCAATGATTTTTGGGAGATTGTGGTTAATGGTTTCAATGATGTAACTGACCCAACATCATATGTTGTGCTCACAAATAACCAGAAGAACCAGTTGAAGGAGTTGAGGAGGAAAGATGCTAAAGCATTCAGTTTGATAGAGGCAACCTTGACAAAGACCATTTTTCCCAGAATAGCAACAACTAACTATGCAAAGGAAGCTAGGGAAATCCTCCAAACCTATTACAAAGGGACTGACAAGGTCAGATTGGTGAAGCTCCAGATGCTTTGAAGAGAGTTTGAGACTCTTGAAATGAAGGACAATGAGTCCATTTCTATTTTCCACTCAAGACTTTTAGGTTTGATAAACCAGTTGAGAGTGAATGCTGAGATTATTGATGATCAGAGGATTGTGGAGAAAGTCCTTAGGAGCTTACCCACAAAGTTTGATGTATTGGTGATTTTCATTGAAGAGGCAAATGATCTCACAACATTGTCTATTGATGAGCTGATGGGTTCTCTATAAACCCATGAGTAGTGCCTTAATAGGTCTACAAGTTCCTCCTAAGAGCAAGCTTTTAAAGCTCAGTCAAATGGAAGAGGAAGGGGGAGAGGTAGAAACATCTCTAGATGTGGGAGAGGGAGATTTGGATGTGGTAATGCTAGAGAAGAAAGCTCAGCGCGAGCAAACAACCAAGAGGGAGAGAGTAGCTCTCAGACAAACTCCTGAAGAGGCAAGAAGGATAGCAGTTTGTATCAGAAGAATGACAAGAGCAATGTTGAATGCTACTATTGTTATAACTTTTGGCATTATGTAAGTGAATGCTAGAAAAAGCAAAGAGATCAGTCAAAACAAAGTGAAAATATGTTTGATTTGAATGTCACTGAACGAAAAAAATTCACATCCTTCATCATGTGCAACATTGGTGAAGAAGGCAAACCTGAAGTCTGGTATTTGTATAGCGGCTATAGCAACCACATGAGTGGTAATGAAAGCCTTTTTTATTTCATTGATAAAAATGTAAAGTCTAAAATTAGAATTGGGAACAATGGAGTAGTTCCTGTTGTTGGCAGAGAATCTATTATGATATTAAACAAGCAAGGTAAGAAAAAGGAGATACAAAATGTATTTCTTGCTCCTGGGTTAAAGCATAACCTCATGAGTGTTGGTCACCTGATCCAAAATGGATACAAAGTGCTGATGGAGGAGGGTCAATGCGTCATTTATGACAAGAATGAGAGGATGAAAGTGTTTGCAGTAGCTTAAATGACAAAGGACCAAATATTTTCTTTGAAGATTGAGATGTGTTTCTCATCTCAGTTCGTTGTTGCACCTCTTAAGAATGGAGAATGTAAAACAATACATCATGTGGCGCTCAAGAGCACCATTCAAGATCCCTCCAAGATATGGCATCTTAGGTATGGACATTTAGGCTATGTTGGTTTGAGTCTTTTGTCCAAGAACAAAATGATTGATGGTTTGCCAAGAATAGTAGAGCCTAATGTTAGATGTGAGGCTTGTATTTTGGGCAAGCAACATAAGCATCCCTTTCAATCAAGCAAATCTACAAGGGAAAGAGCACCATTGGAGCTGGTGCATATGGATTTGGTTGGCCCTATGAAAATCATTTATGTTGGTAAAAGCATATCTTTTGTGGCCTTCATTGATGATTATAGCCGTAAGATATGGTTCTATTTTTTGCAACATAAATCTAAAGCATTTGATAAGTTTTTGCTCTTTAAGGACCAGGCTGAAAAGGATAGTGGACACGTGATCAAGGTCCTAAGGTCAAATTGAGGAGGAGAGTATACCTCTAATTTGTTTGTGAATTTTTGCAAGCAAAATGACATCAAAAAGGAGCTTACAGCCAGTTATACTCTGCAGCAAAATGGAGTGGCTAAGAGAAAGAATAGGACCATCATTCAGATGGCAAGGAGCATGTTGAAAGCAAAAGGACTCCCAACTTAATATTGGGGAGAGGCTATAGCAACAGTTATTTATTTGATTAATAGAAGTTGAACAAAGGCGGTCCATGACAAGATCCCTCAAGAGGCATGGACGAGATGCAAGTAGATAGTTGAACACTTGAGAGTGTTCGGGTGTGTAGCATATGCACATGTGCCTAAAGAAAAGAGGCAAAAATTGGATGACAAGGGTGAAAAATGCATTTTCCTAGGCTATAGTGAAGAGTCCAAAGCCTATCGGCTACACAATCTGGTCACCAAAAAGATAGTCATTAGTAGGGATGTGAAGTTCCTAGAAGACAATTCATGGCATGGAGTGGTAGATTTTGACAATTCAGAACCGCTCTTGATAGCTCTTGAAGAAGTAGAAACAAAACATGAAGTTTAGCAAGAAGAGTCCACAAATGATCCTGAAAGCGTCAATTGAGCTCCTAAAAGCTTTGGAAGAGCTCCTGAAAGCTCCTAGCAGCTCCTAATGGCTCCTAGAGCCAAAAGACAGTCATAGTCAGCTAGAGGATTGGCTCTTGAAGCTACCGGTCGAGCTCCTAAAAGCTCCCAACAACTCCTAAAAGCTCCTAAAGTGAGCAGACAGAAAGGAAAGCAACTAGAGATAGCCAAAATATTGGCTCTCAAAAGCTCCAGAAGATTAGCTCATGAAGAGCTCTTGATAGCTCTTGAAAGCTCTAGAAGATCTCTTGAAATCATCGAAAGAGCTCCTAAAATCTCCCGACAGCTCCTGAACTTTCCTGCTCAGCACAACAATAGTAGTAGTGAAAGTTTGGAACCACCTCTCACCTTCCTAATGCCAAAGAAGACCAAGAGTCGAAGGGAGATCTACCAGAATGAATGGTAGGATGAATTTTGATGAGAGTTAATTTTGTATTATTTTCTCATAGTGATCTGATTTATTTTAAAGAATTTGTGAAAGAGGAGAAATGGTGTGAGACCACAGATGAGGAGATAGATGCAATAGAGATGAACAACACATGGGAATTAACATATTTTCATCCAATCAAGCAAGTTATTCAGGTGAAATGGGTCTACAAGACTAAGTGCAATGTCGAAGGAAGGATAGACTGGCATAAGGAAAGATTAGTTGTCAAGGGGTACAAATAGCAGTTTGGGAGAGATTATAATGAGACATTTTCCCCTGTTGCAAGAATCAAGACCATGTGGGTAGTTATAGCAATCATAGCCCAAAACATGTGGAAGGTATTTCAAATGGATGTGAAGTCTTCCTTCCTTAATGGACTATTGAAAGAAGAGGTTTATGTGGAGCATCCATTCGGATATGAAGTTCTGGGTCAAGAACACAAGGTGTATAGGCTAAAGAAGGCTCTTTCTGGGCTGAAGCAAGCTCCATGGGAATGGTACATCAAGATTGACTCATATTTGATGAGCAATGGATTTAGCAAAAGCAATGGTGAGCCCACTCTTTACATCAAGGCAACAAATGGCCAGGTTTTGATTGTTGTCTTGTATGCTGATGATTTAGTTTTTACTGGGGATGATGATTTCCTCATTGTTGATTTTAAAAAGGCCATGAAAAGAGAGTTTGAAATGAAAGACTTAGGTCTCTTGAGATATGTTCTAGGCATAGAAGTAAAAAAAAATGCATGATGGTATATTTCTATCTCAAGAAAAATATGCAAATGAGATCTTGAAGAGATTTAGGATGCTTGAAAGAAAGCTTTCCCCAGCACCAACAACCATAGGTTTGAAGTTGAGCAAGAAATATTGCAATAGCAATGTGGATCTGACCATGCTTAAGATTTTGGTTAGAAGCTTAATGTATTTAACTACAACTAGGCCTAATATAATGCGTAGTGTGAGTATTATTTCCATGTTTATGGAGACTCCATGGGAAACCCATTGGAAAGTAGGTAAAAGAATCCTAAGGTATGTGAATGGCAACAAAGGATATGGTATTCTGTACACAACAACAAATGTTTTTGGGTTGGTTGGATATACAGACAATGATTGGGTAGGAAGTTTGGATTATAGGAAGAGTACATCAGGCTATGTGTTTCATTTAGGTTCAAGATTCATTTCATGGGCTTCCAAGAAAAACCCATCATTTCCCTATCTACAACAAAGGTTGAGTATATAGCAAAAAATGTAGCAACATGTCAAGCTATTTGGCTGAGAAGAATCTTGACAGATTTGAAGAAAAAACAAGAGGATGGAATAGTAATTTATTGTGACAATGTTTCATCGATAGCTTTGACAAAAAATCTCATGTTTCATTGAAGAAGCAAGCACATTGAAATCAGGTATCATTTTATCAGAGAACTAGTTGATAATGGTGAAATTAAAATGGAATTTTGTAGGTCTGAGTAGCAGCTAGCAAACATATTTACCAAGCCTTTGAGTAGGGACGGTTTCGAGTGCCTGGGAACTAGCTTGGGTGTTGTTGATTTGGATCTGGATTGATCCTATTTGTCAGCTCAGGACCAAGGGGGAGTGTTGGAAAATTGAATGGTCCTAAGCCTCTTCCTATTGGCACCTACCTGTCAAGGGCATTCGATGGCTACAGCTGAAAGATTTTTTTGGGGATTGCTTTCCCCACTAGCTCCTGATGTGCACCTAAAGACTACAAAAGAATTAATGAAGTTAGGAATTTTTGAATTCCAATTAAATGCTAGTAGGTAATTTCAAATTTGAAATGGAATGAGTTGAAAGACAAAAGGAATGAAGGTAGTTTTATTCTTATAGTTGAAGAAGACTAAGTCAATAAGATGAATTCCTGAGTAGCAACACTTTGAAGGGAATGTTCTTTGTTCTCTGTGTGTTTCAGAGAATATTTTCTATGTGAGCTTCTGAAGGCTCCTGAACAACAACAATTTCTTGTTTTGTGTGTGAGTGGAGATTGGTCCTAAAGAGCTCTTTGTAGCTCCTTCCAGTGAGCTCCTAGTAGCTTCTGAAGTTGTCTATTTTGGTTGAGCAACTAATGAAGCTCCCAACAGATTGTGATTCGTAGCTTAGAATTAGCTTTCAGTAGTTTCAGTTTAATCTTTCTTGTATTGTCATTTCCAACATATTTAATACAAAAGGAAAATATAGGAAAATATTGCATTCATAGATTTATCTCCTTGTTTTGTTTGTTTATTCCACATGTGTGTTTCCAGTTTGGCTGGAAAACAAAGCAAAATTTTTGTGGCCATTCATTTTGTTTAAAAATTTGACAATATTATTACACCTCTTGCAATCATTTGCACTTAAATAATTCTTGTATTTGGTATTGACCTTTTATTTCTCCAATTTGGTGAGCTACAACCTGGAAATAAGGTTTCCATGATGGTTTTAGAGTATGTTTATTAAAATGAAAATTACATCCAAATGATGGACACATTTAGGTTTCAACTTTACGACATCCTTTTCCCTATGTAGTTAAGTATATATCAGCATAATTAATATATAATGTCAAAGCTCCCATAATCATAAAAACGGAAAAAGAAAGATTATTCTGTTATTTTTTTTATTTGTGTAAATCAGATCATTTTAATCATCAAAATACAAATTTATTCTATTAGCTTTATTCTAAAAGAGACAAATCATTTTAACCATAAAAATCCAAATGCTATTTCCGTAGTTAATTACCTACACAAGTAATTATAAATTGTGATATAATTATTTGTTATGTTGCCTGCACTCTTGTTCTTTTATAAGCCAACTAACAAGCAAGAATAAAGGTTCCTCGTTACCTAAAAGGAAACAAGATAGCCTATTAAACTGTAGGAGATTAAAAAAAGGATAGTTGGATTAAGACATACATTTCTGTGAGTATAAATAAATAATCTAAATTTTGTATTGAATGATAAGACAATATAAACGTAAATCCAAGTAATTTCTCAGTGTCAGGTAAGATAGAAGAAGAAACACATTGTTTGGCATTTGAAATGTCTTTCCTCCTGTAGGTATATTCTCTATAATGGGAAAGCTTTAAATGATGTATAAGCTTATGCATGTTATGATGTATGACCAAAAAACTATTGGAAGCTCCCATTTTGGCATAGCGCTGGAAAATTTTATGGTGTTTTAGTATTACACGTGCCAGTTACATTTTCCCACCACTTTGCTTTGAGGCATTCTGTCAACAGCTCACGTGCCTTGTCTAAAGTCCCACGGTTTCCACGTGAACAGAAAAACCGTCCACATGTGTTGTCTATGTTCCACTTTTCAGAAGGATAGGAAAGAAACAGTAGCAGCAGGTCTCACATTTGGGGATCCCAGACAACCTTCAATGACCAGACCATATAAACCACCTTCTGTTGCATCCCAGTATCTCCTCCTGATTATTCCAGTTTCCTCATCATCATTCAGCGTTGCAGGTGTCATGCTTCGGGAGATTTCGTGGTGAAAGTAAGATTAAATACGCACTTGAACAAAAAGTTGTTAAAATGAGAGAAATTTTTTGCCATCCTCTTCCAAAGTGAAGGCGTAGAATGCGTGCTGGCAAGGAGGTAGAGACATAGGTATGAAATCGTCTAGCATATTCCTGGTGAAGAGAATCATAGTCTGCTAATGTCTTGGCCTAGCTAATGGTAAATGAAAGATTGATCTAATTTTATTTTTTTAACTAAAATAAGTTATTAACTAGTTTCTGACATTGAGGTTGTCTGAGAGGACTCATGGATTGTTATGTTTTTTTTAAAAACCAAAATGAGTTTACTCATAGAATCAAGAATGTTGAAATTGCAAGTGTGATGTACACAGTGCCAGTCTCATTACTTCAGTGTCTGAAAATTGACACTGGTGTAGAGTCAGCTAATTCTGCCTTCATGCAGCGAAGTATAATTTGTTAATGGCTTGGTCTAAATTATGGTAAACCGAAGGTTGATGACATGTTTTATTCTAAAGTTATTAATTTTTGACTCAATACTACCTCAGAAGAGTCGTGGTTTGCTATGTTTTACAACAAAATGAGTTAGGTGAAGCAATTGGGCATTGTAGATACCTCTGTCAATCATTACTTTACACTATCGGAAAAATAGTAAATAATAGTGAGCCAATGTTGTTAAGACCATGGCTTTGAAGAAGACTACTTCTCTATCTCCAAAGAAGGAGGAGAATTTCCCATAGCTGCTCCCAAGAAAGAAATCTACTCATGTCATGTAAAAAAAGTTCATTTGAGTGATTGGTTCTTTTTATAACCATCAAACATTTGTTGTTGTTAATGATGCAGAGATTAACATATTTTCCATATACAAATTTACTCAAAAATCACAAGACTCAATGCGGTGGATGGGTACAATAGGTTTCGGCTTAGAGGTATGATGGATGGCAATCAAGGGAGGAAGCTGGCTATGTAAAATTAATGTTATTCTATGTTGAAACAAATATTGCTACTCACTATTTCCATTTTAAAATATTTCTATTGTTTTGAAAAATATATTTTGATTATATTTTGTGCATCAGTTGAGAAGAATTACCATCTGAAATGTGATTGATTTTCCAGCATTCATGTTTCCAGAAAATAAATTGATTTTCTTGTATTCTGGGAAATAGTGAAATCTGAGTTATATCAAATTAATTGGTTTCATTTGTTTTTATCTTTTTTCTAAAATACAAACGAAAAAAAAGAGAGGCATAGTTAGTTAATTTTGTATCCACCAAGATTATTTTAGTTTTTTTTTCATTATTTTATATAAAGTAGTTAACTCTTATGTTTTTAAGTAGAAGCATTTTTATTACCAATCTGATTTATTTCAAGTAAATCAACTCAAAAATTCCCCAATAGACATGTACTGAAAATAAACCTTCACATCCCTAAATATTGAAAACTATATTGATTTAATAAGAATGCCCTATGAAGATAATTTATCAATATAATATAAGACTATTATGTGTCAAACTATTGATTTGAGTAAGCTAGTGAGCTGCTTTGCAAAAGAAATTGCTCACATGTGTTTAAGGTTCTTGTAAAACATTTTCTGAGTTTTTCTCTTTGTTCTTCCCCCTTTCCGAAACATATTTACTTTTTAAATTTGGCCAAATAACTTAAAAGTTATGAATTTTTTAATGTTGTCTTTCTCTACAAATCTGTGTGTTGAAATTTGTTAGTTAAGTAATAGATTTCAATCACATAAATTTAAATGATAAATGTAATTCTTGGCTATATATGAAAAAGAAATTAATAAATAAGTTACAATACTTTCGTGAGTTTTTCTTCATGTTTAATTGGTGATAACTTACAACCAGTTAACATCTATCCTACTCCAAAACATATAGTTAGTAACATGTCAACATTCTATAGATTTTGTGAGCTTATATTACTATATAATTATATTAGTTGTTCAAATGATAATTATTAGTATTTCATGGATTTGATAAAAGTAAGTTCCTAAGAAATTGGGTGTGAATACTAAATAAACCATTAAGTAAGAGAGTAATTTTATTGTTATAGGGATTTATTCACCCTCATGTATAAAACCTACAATCATACGTCAATTTAACTTTTTATTTTCCTTTTCTAATTTTCATTTTATTATATCACATGTAGAAATGTATATAAACATCATTCATTGTGAAACTAGAAGTTTCACGTTGTCACTACCCTTTTGTATTAGTTAAGAATAAAGTTATTATCTTGAAAAGAATTGTTCCATAATACCACTATAATAATCATTGGAGTTATCAAATTAGTCTTTAGAGACCATATGGTTAGGTTATTGATACATCACTATCATTTCATATAGAAATTAAGTTTGTATCTAGAGTCATTGATATGATAGGTTATTGTAATTTTTCTAGCTATCAAAATGTTGATTCATTAGTGTATTTTTTATTTAGTTATGAATTTTCTAATCATTATAGTTATGCACTGATTGATTTGATAATCCTCGAGATGATAATCATATATCATTAAATAGTTATTGAAAAGTTAATTATTAGTATGTATGAAAATTGACTCCATTTTATTATTGTTAAACTAATGTTTGATATGTATGGTGAAATCAATCTTAAGATAAGACCAAACCATGTTCTACAAATGATTATTCAACTCACAAAATAAGTGAAATTTTTTCCTATCTTGTGAATACCCATTGGATTTACCTTAGTTTTCTTTTTTCCTTGCGTCTTGCTATGTCTTGTGGCTTTTTTGTGCAATTACATGAGTATGTATTCCCATGTTTCATATCTCCCTAGTATATCCTTAATGAGGTTCCAATCCCTGACTTCACCTATGTGAGTGGCAGTTGACCGTGAAACTGTCTAGGGAAATGGACCCTAGAAAGGGTTGCATACCGACTCATCTAGTATGTGTTTTGTATGGGTCATGTGATGCAATTGAATTAAGAATTGAGCTCAACATACTTTAGTGTTATTTTCTTATTGTTGATCAATAAAATGATTTGGTCCAAAACCCAAAGGTCAAACTATGATTCCTCTGTGAATTATATACATAGACAAGGTCGTCAGAGACAAGCCCCCAAGGAATTAGGTTGGGCCCTTAGGACTATTCTTTTGAGTCTTTTATGTGACTTTTCATATTGTAAACCACCATTGATTTCTATAGCTTGTCTTGGTATTCATGTGCTAACTACCTTTGATCCTATGTGTGTGCCAAGTAATTTAGACATTACAAGTATAGGTATTGAGAGCGACATTTTTTTGGCATGATGGAATGTAAGAGGTACATTAAGCTAACCCAAGTAAGTAGACTCTACTACTAAAATAGTAAATCATTTCTATCCTTTCTTCTAACTAGTCTGATCATTTTCTATAGTTGTAACTTGTAGTGAATCATGTTATTATTGGTTTTTTTAAGTAAACAAAAAAAATTATAAGAAAAATTAGTAAAGTCATTTTGGATTGTTATATTGTTTAAAGTGTAAAAATGTGGGCATGATAAATGGGCCTCAAACTTCTTAAATGACACTCAAACCCTCTTATGAAGGGTTACAAACCAATATACAAAAAATTGCCTTAAAGGAGTATTTTACTTATTGAAATTCCTTCAAATCGGTTTTGAAAGAGAGCTAATTCTCTATACTACCAAAGGCAATAAATATCTAAGTCTAATGCAATTGTATAGGCCTGGTAAATGAGGAACAACAGAAATAAAACTTTGAAGTTTGAGGATAGGGAACTTTCCTTATTAAAACTCTACAAGAATACAATGAGTGACCTATTGTTCACCTTAAAAAGGATTTAAATAGATATTTGCAACATAATAAAAGACTAACCCTTCAATTTCAACTACCTAAATACCTTCCTAACGAGGTGACTCTTCCCATTCCTTTGTATTTTGTCTTTTTTGTACACTTTTACACTCTTTACATATTTTGCATCTTTGAAAACTAAACAACATTAAGACCTTAAATACAATGAAATAGGTCTTCATATGACATTTTACATGAATTTAACTCTTACAAATTTAACTTCACCAATCCACCTATGACGAAATTAAGACCTTAAATACAATGAAATAGGTCTTCATATGACATTTTACATGAATTTACAAATGGACATTCAATTTAGAAAATAATTTGCTTGTGTGAGGCAACTAGGTGCTCCTGCATCGAAAACAAGGGAGACTGCAAAGCAAGGTCCTATTAATGAAAGAATAATTGAAGATACTCTTGATTCCCAGTCTTCACTTGGGAATGTTCCAAATATTAATGAACATTCACAGGTCTTTGAAGAATCGGAGAAAGGCTATGCTGAAATTGAAATTGAAATTGAGGAAGATGAAGCTACACAATTTTCATGTGATGGAATTGAAAATGAAGAAAGCCTTGTTGTAGCAATAAATAAAGAAAGTAATGTTTAGAGAGATGAAGTTGAAAATATGGATAGACATGAAAATAGAAGTCTTCAAATAGAGGAGACAGTGTCAAACCCTACTAATCCCAAATTTATGCTAGAAATTATTGAAGAAATTCACATTTCAGAAAATGTGGCAAAACAAAGAGAAGAAGTTCTTGAATTAAGTGGTAAGAAAGAACAAAGAAATGTTACAAAGGTACAACAAAATGATGATACACCTAATTGGTTAATCAAGGAATTCAATTCCCCAATGGAAGCAGAAATATTGCCTCTAAATCTTAATAATTTCATACAATAAGTAGACACTTTTAAACCTAGGCACAAAACAAAAATAAAGCATGTGATACAAATAAATGTAGATGGTAATATAACTATTTAGATAGTTGCTCCAACAGTTGAAAAGGAAAGACATGAAATAATTCCTAGGGAGTATAATATAACAAGTATTAACCTTGGACACTCATCATGGAAGCAAGAGTTAGAGGAAATAAAGGTGAATTTGAATGCTAATGTCACTAGAGTGCAGAAATACAAACAAAAGAACAGAGAATTGAAGGAACGGGTTGCTACTTTGGATTATTTTATAAATTCATTAACTTTATCCAGTCAAGAGCAAGCTGAGCTGCCTAAACATCCAGTACTGATGTCAGAAGAACAAGTAGATGCCATTGTAGCAGTTCACCATAAAATGAATATGTTTGAAGAGTGGATTGAGTACTAGGTAAAGAAAGGAGATGAATTCATTACATATTGAATAAGGAAGTACAAGGAAGCATACCACCATTCATAGAAATAAAAAATATTTGGAGATGAATGCAGATTTCACCAGGAGCAAGTCATCAAAGAAAGGTGAAGCATTGAAATTATCATGTAGTCAACTATTCAAGAGCTAATACAGAGTGATGTAATATCAAAATATGAACTTCCATTGCAAGAAAAATGGAAGAAACGGTTGAAATGGGAAGGTGACATGTTAATATATACTATAACAAAGGATTTTAAAAAGTCATTTTCGAATGTAGAAAATTGATTGGTGAAAATTAAGAATTTATTGAAATACTAGCTCATGAAGGTTGTGATCCCCAAACATTAGGATATGAGGGAAAAGAAGCTAAATCTTTCAATGAATGGAAATAAATAATAAATAGAGATCCTATTTAGTTGCTAACATAGGAGGCCATTGTTGAAATTATACAGTGCAGGAACACTATAGCGATGTATGAAGAAGACAAAGTGCATAAGAATGGTATCATACTTCAACTATCTGAAGAATATATTACACTCAAGCTCAGTTGGAAAGTGATAAAAGGGTTTTCTAAAGAATATATGCATCAAATATTAAATTATTTTAGAGAGTATCAATTGATGAAAGGTGAAGAAAGAATTTCGGAGCCCGAGTCATAAGTGAGAAGATGATGAACCAGATAACAAACACCAGAAATGTGATGAAGTTTTTTTTTTTTTGCAATTTTGATTGTGCAGGTTGATCCCAGTCCTGGTAGATATTCATTATTTTAGTATTTTGTAAGGAAGCAGATAGCCTCAACATATGAAAAGTGTTCGTGTTGGAGTATGAAGTAAAGTGTTGTTGTTGATGAAGTCAAAGCCTTGAAATAGTCTAGAATATTCTTGATGACAGTTGGAAGATGCCACATGCTGCATTAAAATTTGTTATTTCTAATTCTCTGGATAAACTTTTATGTTCAAATTATGGGGCCTTGTTTCTATAAAAGTTCATCTCCTCCCTTATTTTTATTTTAACTTTAGAATTTGTGGATGTCGGTGGAGGATAAAATTTTAAGTTTTGTTCTTTTTTCCTATTTTTTGAACCATTTTGATGTAAAACTTATTAGATAGCTACGCATCTTAGTATGTTTTGTACTTGGTTTCGTTAGTTTAGCTAAACAAGACTGTATGTTGCGTTGTTTAAGGGTGCATATAGAACCTACTTGGTGTCCAGAAATGAAACCCCTCTCTTTAAAATCTTGCACCATTTTATGTGTAGTTGTGAAGCAATCTAGTGAAGTATAAAGCAATTTTCTCTATTTTAATTAATTATTTGGGGCATCAATGGAGAATAACCCAAAGAAACTTTTAATTTTTAGTATTTTTATGCTTTATTTTATAATAGATGTTTAAATTTTTTGAAAATATTCAAAAAATTTGAATGAATGGAAGAAATTTTATTGAAAATCTTTTGCTTTCCATAAAATTGTTGAATGCTTAATGCTAAATCTACTCAAGTGATAGAAAAGAATTTGTGATGTTTATGAAATATTGAAAATATTTTAATTTCATGATGTTATTTTATGAATGAAGTGTAAATTTTATGTGTAATGCTTATAATTCCTAACAAAACTAGAAGTAACCATAGTCCCTTTGAGATTAACAACAATATCACATTAGTACCCAAGAGTGACCCTAGTGCAACCATGACCTTGTTATGGAAGACTTGGGATTGAACAAAAGCCAATATTTTCCCTGTTAATGCAAAATCCCCTTTTAGGTTGTCTTTGTTCCATATATTTTAAGAAGGATAGGCTCTTTGTGATCTTGTCTGTGAATAATTATTCACCCTGTTTGCTGCGAGTAAAATCATTTTCAACAAGAACTGGCACTAGACGGAGGGTCTATTATTGTAATTTTTGGTTTAGTTAAGTTTTAAATTGGAGTTTCATAGAATCACTAGATCTTGATTTGGTGATCTTTGTGTGACTTTAGTCGAGCTTAGTGGTCAAACATCATCTAGACCTCAAAAGTCTGGAAGTTTAAATGCAAGTTTGAAGAATGCAACTATTGTTGTACCACCACCTCCTGTAGTGATGGCATTCTTTAATGTGGAGTCACCGATTCAAGTTGTTGTATGCAATGATTTACCAAAAAATCTTGATAAGTTGTGTCCTAAATATTATTTTCACAAAGACACAAAAGAACATAGTAGTATATTCAAAGATACATGCTTTAGAGCAAGGATTCAATGTGAAGACGTCATATGTAGGTTGTTCCCATATACCTTAAGTGATGAAGTTTACCAGCGGTATATCAACCTACCTTGTAATTCTATCAGATCATGGCAAGATATGGAAACTCAATTCTTAGCTAGATTTAGAACACTGAATGACCCTGCTTTGTTATATCGTCAATTTTCTCAAATTAAGAGGTTTGAAGGGGAACCTATAACTGCTTTTAATGAAAATTTTCGAAAGGCTTATTCTAGGCTACAAGCACCTTATGTAGTGGATAATTTTTCTATTATTTCCATTTACTATATAGTAGTAGATCCTTTAACTACTATGTTTGTGAAGCGAAGAGAAAATCCTCTGACTACTTTACCATAAGCCTATGCCAAAGTCGTAAGTGTGAATTTAGAAATGAAACACCTTGGAAATGGATTGTACATGAATGGCATAAATGGATTGAATATTTACCCTATCCCAAATGTAAATGGAGTTCCTATAGGTCACCCTATAACTCCTAATGTTTATCCTTCAATGGTCTAGAATGGGACATTTTCTCAAAGTACTTTCTTTCAACCAATAAATAGTCAATCTTTAGTCCCTCACCCCGGTCCAGCTATTACAGAGCTATGTCCTAATGGAAATTATTTTTTATCACAAACTCAAGAAAATTAAAAGGTCAAGATTTCTGAGGAAAAGGAAGACATGAAAGAAGTTACAACTCAACTCAAAAGATTAACCATAAAAGTTACACAATTAAGCAATCAAAATTTCTATGCTCAAAATAGTAATCACAATTCACAAAATTGGATGTATAATTCTCCTAGGCCACTTAGACCTTGGAATACATGGCCTAATAATAGGGGAGTATCAACACCTATAGATAATCTTGACTCAACTGATGAAAAGTCTACATCAAAAATAAATTTAGCAGACCTTGCGATGAATAATTTTTGTAAAATTCATAATACAAATGCTCATGCTGAAGTGAGTTTGTTCCTGTAGGATATGACTCTTCTCTAGTCTTGGAAAGTTATGAATGTTTCAAACCACCTGTTGTTATCACGAGTCACACTCATGAGTATGAAAATGATAATTTAACTATGACATTGGAAACATATACTTTTCCCTATGAGAATGAAAATGAGCCTCAAGAAGAAATTGATGAAATGCATGCCTTTCAACAATATTAGAAGGGACACAATTACAACATGAGTAATAATGTTAATAGTTGAGGTAAATTTAATGGGCCTCTAACAACATCTATCCTGCCTAATAACTTTAACACTCCACCTGATGATAAATCAAGCAATAACACAAGGTTACCTAAGGTAACATCTCACTACAATTCATCAAATACTTCAAAAGGTGAAAAGATAGATTTTGCTGATCATAACAATTTGACTAATTATTTAGTGAAAGAAATTAAAAAGTAAAGATTAACCTTTTCTCTATCAGAGTTGCTCAAAACACCTATGATCAAGAAAGCATTCTTAAATACTTTAGAATATTTTCCTAAAGAAAAATAATCATAGTTAGGCTAAGATAAAAGATAAAAACATTGTTCCCATAGTAGATGCTCAAGTAGCCTTTTATAAAAGGAAAAATGGAGTCTCCACCATTTCTACTCACTTTGAGAATATTCAATTAGAATCTTCATAATTTCTTAGTAGACTCTAGAGCATCTACTAATGTGAAGCCTTTATCCATATGTCAGACATTGGGATTAACTCTAGCTATCTCTTTAAAGAAAGTCACTCAACTCGATAAGATAGAGGTAAATGTAGTTGGAGAGTTGACTAATATTCACATGCAATTGGTTTTTGATCCTAGAATCCAATATTATATTGGCATTCAAGTCGTGGAGATACCTAATACTTATGGTATGCTTTTAAGTATACACTAGTCTAAAACATTAAATGGATACATGGCTATTGATTTTCTTACTTATGTGGTTACCATGGAAGGGAGTTCCTAATCAAATCAGGATTGAAAGAAAACCACACTTGAAATACATTATTACAGACTATAATTAGAAAAATGAAGTTCTATACATAGATGTAGAACCAAGAGTTAAAATTGAAGAGATTTTCACCTATAATGCTAAGAAATCTAATGAACTAACTCCTAGAATAGATGTTCTAATTGAATCAGATTATGATTCTTCTAAAGAAGAGAATAGTCCTTATAATAAATTTTAGAAGAATATTATTGTAAAAACTCAAGAGAGTGGTAAAATCTAAATTTCGCTAAAATTTTTATTGTTGCAAGATTGGTGCAGGTTGCATAATGCTACACACTCAGAAAATAGTTGTATGATGTATTTGGAGATAATTCATAGAATTGAGAATTGGCATTATCTAAAACATGATAAGGTCAAAAGAACTAGATCAGAAATACATAAAGGACAAGTTCGAGACATAGAGACTGAATAGATTAATTCAATGATATCAATAAATAGTAAAACACTAGCTACAGATGATCAATCTTGGATTCTCAAATTTGACAGATCTAAATCTAAACAAGGAATTGGAATAAGAGTTGAACTTATCAACCTGCAAGGTAAGTATTTTCTTGCTACACATCGATTACAATTTCAATGTACTAACAATGTGGTAGAATATGAAGCCCTTATACATGGCTTCATCATAACAATCAAGAAGAAAGTTAGAATTCTTGGAGTGTTCGGTAATTTAGAATTGGTGGTTAAATAAGTATGAAAATAGTATATTTTCCACTACAAGAGACTATCCAATTATCGACACTGAGTATGGGATTTAATCTAAGATTTTAACACATTCAACATTACTTATATCCCTAGAAGATTCAATCAAAGAGTTGATGCTTTGGCTACTGCTGATAGTACTTTAGAACCTTTAGAGACCTTAGATCTAAAAAGATTTATGTTTGAATCGGTACAATCAGCTTTGGCTCCTAATAATGTTACTAATTTGCAAGTATTCAAAGATGACCAACACATATTGGAATTCATCACTAATTTTAGTATTTTCAAAACATAAATAATTGAAGAGATAGATTACCTTGATGGAAAAATTCAAGATGAAGAGTTGACTGAAGCCAGAGATAATAACATTCTAAAAAGTAATGATTGAATTAGAATGATTGTTAGAAATTGATTAGATAGTTAAACAAAAATATTTTCCTCAAAGTGATGGAGGACTATCTGAGTTGTACAATTTGCATACTAAAGAAGATCCTAAGAATGTGATCATAGCGAAGGTTTGTCCTAAAGAAGAAAAGAGAAATATTGCTCAGGCACTTAAAGATTACTAGAAAGTCATAGCTTGGACATACAAAGACTTGAAGACTTATGAAACTTCTATCATTACACATACGATATCATTGAATCGTGATGTGAAGTCTTTCTGATAGAAACAACGTATAGTAAATGCACTCTTAGAGGCTTTAATTCAAAAGGAAGTTCAAAAAGTTTTGTCAGCTAAGAAATTTTTTCCTATTAGAAATTCTACTTGGGTGGCGAATTTGGTCCCTATAAGAAAGAAAAATGGAGATATATGATTGTGTGTAGATTTCTAGAATCTCAACAAGGCATCTAAAAAATACAATTATCCACTAGCCTTACTTGAAGAAGTGCTATAGATAGTTAATGGTTCACAAATGATGTCCTTTTTGGATAGATTCTCTTGATATAACGAAGTAATGGTAGCAAAGGAAGATCAGATGAAAAAAATTTCACCACGAAGTGGGGAACTTTCACTTATTGAAGGATGTTGTTTAGACTGATAAATGTTGGAGCTACATTCCAAAGAGCCATGGACTATGATTTTTGAGAATTAATAGGAAAATACATCATTATTTACATGGATGACCTTACAAAAAATTTTAAATATAGAATAGATCATGTTCGAGATCTTAGAGCAATACTACAGAAGTGTTGAACATATGGAGTTCCATTAAATCCTAAAAAATGTATTTTCAGGGTGGCTAAAGGCAAGTTACTGAGACATGTCATTTCCCAACAAGGTATTTCAATCGACCCAGACAAAGTGAGTGCATTACTTAAGCTATAGCCCCTGCAGTAGGATTAATTTTGTTTGAAATTTTATTACATGATTCACTAAAATAGTGAAACCACTACAAGATATGTGTCATGCCCAAAATTTTCCACAAAAATGCAACAATTTTTTTTTTAACTATTAATTAAGCTAATTAACAATCTTAAGTGTTTAAGGCATTATCCTATACATGATAAAAGTTGTACATCTTACTCACCCATTTATATTACTATTATCCTTATTATTGATATCATCATTCATTGTTCATTAGTTACTAATGGTATTATTGTTGATGGACTTGTGATTAACTTGGATAACAACCTTGCGATTAAAGCAATGATATGATGATGATTAAATTGTTAATATAAAACAAACAAAAAAACAACACCAAGAGTAATATTTATTCCCCTTAAGTAACATCTAGCTTTTAATGGATGAGATAATTATCTTATCTTGTATTACCTTCTCAGGGCGAAATAGTTAATTATACTAAATTTTGTCTTACCCAATTTTGTTAATTCTAAGAATCATAGGAATAGTTCAATATTCTTTAACAATTAAATTATTTATATTTTTAGTGATAATGCAAGATTCTTTCAAATGATAGTATATAATAATATAAAACAGATTTATTTTTTTTAATCTATTAATTTAAAATGTTTATTTAAATTTTAGGAAAACGAAGTCCTATTTCTCACTCTAATCATGACATGTCATCCTATTTTCTTTTTAGAAATTAAATAAAAAAAAAATTTCGCATTCCTTTCCATGTATATATTTTAGAAACTTTAAAGGTTTTAAAACTTACTACCTATTTTTTTTGTGTTATATTTTACATATTA
Organism: Sequoia sempervirens; assembly: GCA_007258455.2. Taxonomy (NCBI): domain Eukaryota; kingdom Viridiplantae; phylum Streptophyta; class Pinopsida; order Cupressales; family Cupressaceae; genus Sequoia; species Sequoia sempervirens. The sequence continues at coordinate 1,076,629,964 of VDFB02271358.1, read as the reverse complement.
AATTATTTAATTATTTTATTTAGGCAGATGGGAGATGTGCCCACTAAGACTCCCTTTTGATTCATTTTAAATATTATTTCTTCTTTTGATGACATTAAAAATTAATGCTCATAACTAAATTAGTAATATCCACACCAATCTAAAACCTTGCTTACTATTTAATTGCCTATATTAATGGCATGAGTAGAGAAATGTGATAGGTAATAGAAGGTTAAGATTTTCAACCAAATGCCATGATGGTTTGAGGGGAGATTTATATGATCCAATTTAATTGAATTTGGGTTCCATTTTAGAATTTCTTAGGTGCCATAATTTAGTGACATGGTTTCCCTATATTTTAGTTTTATTTATCTAAGCTAATAGCTAACAAAAGGATGATCAGTTATGTTACTGATGTTATTGTTCAATAATAAAAATATCTACAATTATCTAACTATTTTAAAACAAACATCACTTCTCCACTAAATATTGCTATTTCTATGCTTCCATTAAATTCGATGCACTTCAAACTTGCACCACTCCATCAATAAACCATTAATATGATATTTAAATTCGATGGCATGATGGTGTCGGGTTTGATAAATATTAAAGATAATGTGTACCTTCATCAAAGATGGAAACTTCCATTTAATTTACTCTAGCGAACATTTAAAAGAAAATATTCAACACTTGTAAATTATGAACCTTCCAGCCAGGGCTTAAATTTGATGGTCGTATACCTATATTTGAAGATTTTAACTGTATGTTAATACATGCAATTTATCTTAGAAATTGTAAAAAAATAGTTAATATGAAATTTTGATTGTATTATATGTGTGTGTGTATATATATTTTTAAAATTTTTAATAAAAACTTCTTCTATGTTTTAATAAAAGAATATATATACATATATAATATATATATCTATGTATATATATATATGTATGTGTGTGTATACATATATGTATACATGTATATATATATATATATATATATATATTTTAATAGAAACTTCTTCTATGCTTTGATAAAAGAATACAAACTTCCTTTTTTCAAATGTAAATTTATATTGTTGAAAAAAAAATCTCAAATTTTTAGATTTTTGTTTTACGAGTGCAAAAAAAATCATTCAAAAAAAAAATCTTTTCTTTAATTAATCTAGTTTTAAAGTTTAATCTTCATTATCCAGACTCCAAGAGAAGAAGGAAAAAGTCAAAAAAAGCAAAGATTTTTTTTCACACTTACAACTTACAACAAAAAGGGAAAGAAGATTTGCAAAAAGTAAAGAGATTTTGTGGCACAGTTACAACTTACAACAAAAAAGAAAATGATTTTGCTAGAGTAAGATGATTTTCATTTTATTCATTTTGTTTTTTTTTAAATAATGATTTACAAATATTATATTAAACATTTGTAACAATTTACCACAATAAAATTAAACATTGTAAACTTTTTTTATCAAACATTTTGGATCACATTTAATAATATTCCATCAATTTTTTTTCCTATTTTTTTTGTTCTGATGCAGCCACTACAACCCGCTGTTCTCAATATGGTTGTTAGTTTATATTAAATTATTGTTTTTATGGTTCATTTTTTATAAATTTAGATGAATTTGAGCAAAATATCTAAATATTTCTTATTTTTCAAATATGTAGGGATTACACTTTGAAAATGTCTTAGAGAAAAAAAATGAGTCTTCTATCAAACATTTTTTTCCATGGTCAAGTACATCTAAAGTTGTAGCACCCAATGAAGATCATAATTTTGATTTAAATGAAGACTTATATATTTTGGGGTACACTGAAGAGTATGCTAATGAATATTAAACAAGAGAAAACAATACACAAAAAAATAAAAAAATAAAATATAAAATATAAATCCTTGAAGTAAATTGAGAAAACAATACACAAAAGAAAAAAAAAGAAAAGTTGAGATGAATGGACAACAGGTGAAAAAATTGTCATATTTTTTGACCTATTCCAAGAGATGGTCACCTAAGTATTGACAGTGCTTCTATGGTAGAGAGGAGGCATGTGCCTTATGCAGAAAATGTTCTTGTCCCTCGCCTATCAATGCCTTATTGTATAAAATTTCACTTGCAGTAAAAAATAATAATTGTCATGCGGAAGGAAATAATGAAGACTAAATTGTAGAAAAAAAAAATCATGATGGGAAAAGTGGACCATCAAATTTAAGCCCTGCTTCCAGCTAGTCTGTGGCATTTGTAAATTTATTTTATTGATGCCCTAATTTCTAGGCATTAACTCCACATTCCTCAACCCTAACTTCTTTTCTATTAAATATTAAACCATCGGGCTATCAAATATTAAAATAACAGATCTTTTCGAGATTGAAAGTAATATTTTAACACTTAATTCCTCATATCTAATCATACTGTTGATAACCTGAGTAATATTTTTATTGAACATTCAAAATTAATTTATTCCTTATTTCAAGTAAGAATACTATCATTTCAGCATGGGATTAAAAGATATACCTATCGTTAACCCCCAACATCACTGCATTATAGTAAAATATGAGGAGACAGTAGCATTGAGTTCTCTTTTTTTTTTAATAAACAACAGAATATAATTTAAATTTTATTCTCAATCACCCAACATGGCTAACCATTCTTTGGAGATAATGATTTAACGTTGTCCTGTAGAATTTCAAAACACAATATGTGAAAGGTAGCACAAGCCTCACGCATTAATTTGTTCAGCTATGAACAAAAATAAAATATCAATTTTTTTAAGAAATATTTAATGGTACGATGGGAGCACATGGTGAAGAAAGACATAATGGTGCAAGCAGCCAAATAGAATACTAAAGGAACACTTATTTCACTTGAAGCGGTTTAACAATCTATGTATCACGTGAACCTCAATTCCTGATGGTGGTGGCAGAGTAATTTATGACATGCATGGCCCAAAATGATATGGGAAGATTTCCATTTGACTAAGGTACCATTACATTTAGTGACCCACCTGTCCTTTAATGCCTCTTAAATGTCATTCTTCAAGATGCGACTTGTTGGTTGCAGATTGGGTGGTTTTAGTGATGTCCTTCATTTTAATCCAATCCACCACGTAATTTGTTGCTATTGTAGCAAATCTCTTCAACTAGAAGTTACTTTTACTGCAGGATATATTGATGGTGTCTTTTGTGCTATTGCTTCACCTCTCGTAGAAAACTAGTTTCTTTACTAAAGAATGCTAAGGGTGCCATGGTGGGCGAGGAAGTGCCAAAGATCCATCTTGTTGGCTTTTTTACTTGCTATGAATAGAACACTTACTGGAGCTCAGTGGGATGTCTATGATGCTTCAAAAATATTCAAGGGCTTATTGACTACTGGTGGGATTCACCACAACCGGTTGTTCCAGCGCTCAAGGAATCAAGAAATTTGAGAAATTTTGGGGAGGTTTTTTGACATAAACTCCATAGGATCAGGTTAAGAAATGGGTATGTGTAGGATCATCATGGAAAAAATAGGCCCTGTAGTGGCAAAAAATTCAGAAAAATTAGAGTTAGGAAACTTGACGTAAAAATTTGAATAAGTTATCTATATTATTTCAAAAATATGTAAAAATAGAATTTGTAGAAAATTGAATGTAGTTTCAAAACTACTAGGTTTATTTTATTTTTTTAAAATCTATTTGGTGAAAATTTGAAATTTCAATGCAGTAGTACTTAAATTTATGGGAAAAAATAAGAAGTAGGTGTCTGTCTAGCCACCCTAACTACAATAAAATGATAGTATTTTTTTGTAAGATTTTAGATATAAGTAGAGGACTCATGTCTTGGTGTGATGCATATTTTTTTGTAATTTTTTTCCAAGTAAATAATTAATTATGAATTTTTTATTACATATTTAAAAAAAAAAAATTGTATGTCTAACCACCTTAACTTCGTGAAAACTTCATGAAATTCATTTTTTTTTTAATCCTATAGTATGTGAAGCATAGAATGTGATGCATGTTTAGGATTCCAAAAATGTGATATGGTTTGAAAGCTATATATTTTTTTCAATCAGCCTATCAATCAGGACTTTAGTTGTAATTCAAATAGAAAATAAATAATAATAATTTGTTAAATTCAAAGTAAAGAATAATTTATATTAGTGGAAAGATGAGAATCTCCTTTAAAAACCCTTTTCATTTCATCAATTTTGGGTAAAAAAAAAGTCGTCAGCCACATACCCTACAAAAACCCATCATATCGCCACTTTTTGGCCCATCATGATCTTGCACATACCCAAATTGAAGGTCCACATAAAAAGATTTTGGAGTGTTATTTCTTCAGATAAAGAAAATTCTTTGTCCAATTGAAATTTTAGTTCAGAATTTTAATTGTAGGTTAAAGAGTTTCCCTAAATCTCCTTGGCAACATACATATGCAATCAGGCTTTGTGATATGAGACTCTAATTTGGTTTGACTACCAATGAGGGCATCATGACTGAGAGGAGACAAATTTTATGTTCTTGTTCTATTTACCATGCATAGATAAGAATACATACAGTTTGGGAATTATTTGGGTATGTGTAGGATAATCAAGGAAAAAATAGGCCCTTAAGTGGCAAAAAATTTAAAAAAATCAGTATTAGCCAACTTGACGTAAAAATTTGAATAAGTTATCTATATTATTTCAAAAATATGTAAGAATAGAATATGTAGAAAATTGAATGTAGTTTCTAAACTACTAGGTTTATTTAAAAGAAAAAAAAATTATTTGGTAAAATTTTGAAATTGCAATGTAGTAGTACTTAAATTTCAGGGAAAAATAAAAAGTAGGTGTCTGTCTAACCACCCTAACCACAATAAAATGATAATATTTTATAAATAAGTAGAGGACTCATGTTCGGATGTGATGCATATTTTCTTATATTTTTTTCCAAGTAATTAACTAATTATAAATTTTTTATTACAACTTTTGAAAAATATAAAAAACATGTACGTCTGACCACCTTAACTTGGTCAAAACTTCATGAAATTCAATTTTCTTTTTTTAATCCTATAGTATGTGAAGCATAGAATGTTATGCATGTTTTGGATTCAGAAAATGTAATACCGTTTAAAAGCTATAGATGTTTTTCATTTAGCCTATGAATCAACATTTTAGTCGTAATTCAAATAGAAAATGAATAATAATTATTTATTCAATTCAAAGTAACCACAATATGTGTGAAATTATACTTTCTCCTAGAAAGGGGTACAATTTTCTACATTACATTTAGCCCCCACTTTAGCAGCCATATGAAAATTCATGCATATGAAAGCTAAAGGAATTAAATTCAATAAAAGTTATAAAAGGGATACTCATATGGATATATTTACAAGTAGGGAGAATGAAGCCCCCACTATAGCTCTACAAAACCACAATGTTAGGAACTACATCCTGCAACATAGGTTTGTTAGTCATTCAATATTTTCTTATCAAACTTCTACGGAGAATCAAATTTGAGGATAGATGTATGCTGCCCTGATTCAACTTGATTTATGGAGGTGAAGTCAAGGTAGCCATGAAACCACATCAACTTACGTAACTCATATCATAGGGTAGTTGCAAGTACCATACCACATAGTGATAGACATTTCATGAGATCAAGAGTGGAATTATGAATTTAATGCAATAAATGAAATTGAAAATGAAATCCTCTAGCCCCTAATATGCCAATTTGAATAAAATAACCTCAAAATGAAATAAGATTTATTTACTAGGGTTTGGTATATACAAGTGAAAATGAAACTTTTTACTATCATTTGATAGTTACCTTTTTCTAAATTACCTTGGTATATAGTGATCTAGGATTTTGAGCAAACAAGCTTACAAGCCTCCCAGACTAGATGTCATTTGTGATGAGGTGGTGCGAGGCACACTTCGGCACAAAGTGAGTTGATTATGTTTTAATTTTTATTAATTTTCATGCATTTACAATACTTTTTTATGCAGCTTTCTATATTTTTTAGGACCTTGGAAAATATTGTCGCAAAGTGTCCATCTTTGTCACAAAGCATCCATTGCTAGTGCAAAGTGTCCCACTTTTTCACCAAAGGTCTTGAATTATCTGAAGTTTCTAGGAACCCTTGTCCAAAGGTGGAACACATGTCCATGTTTGTTGTGAAGCATCCTAGAGCAACTTTAGTGTTATCTAGTTGATAAATTAGTATTTATTTTATGTTTTTATTTATTTTAGGTTCCTCCTTAAGCCTAGTAGCAAGTCAGAGGGAGACAGTTATGTTTCCTTCAAGAGTCCATTACACAAATTTTAGAGGAGATTAGCAATTTACAAGACACATGATTATTTGCATATACCTCATGCCACCTATGAAGTTTCATGATGCTATGTTTATAGAACTAGTAGAGAGGTGGGATGCAAGATAGATGTGCCTTTCACCTTCCTATGGGTGAGATGACTATCACCCTCGAGGAAATTCACCTCATCTTATGGTTGCCTATCCAAGGTGAGATTGTACACTCAATGAAGAAGCAGTCATATGAGGAGATGCAAGATGACATTCTATATTTTTTACAATGGCCCATCTGATGGTCAGCCATTAGTCCTTGCATTGATCTTAGATGACTACTACATGTTTAAACACCTTTACTTTGGTGGACCATGATCATCACTACAAAAATTTTAGTAGTACCAAATAGATGAGTGGCCCACTTAGATGGTAGAATAGTTCACATTATTCAAAACATGGAGGAGCATAGGACCATTTATGATTGAGGTCATAGTATGCTGGCTCATTTATACTATGATGTAGGATGGCTTGTATACTAGGAGTTGGACACTATAGTGCATTGTACACTTTTACAGGTTTCATGCTTCTATCATATCATGTGCACTTGACCCACTATATTTCCTACCATAGCGACCTTGGGTTACCCATGAGCCTACAGTTATGCGCTAAGGTGGGCATGGTAGGAAAAATATTTTCTTCCTTGGTGGATTATTTTTGATTGATTAGATGAGGGTGATATCTCATGGAGACCATATCTCAAGATACCACAATAGATAAATGATATACACGAGCTAGTTAGGCAGCAACAAGACCAATTTTTTTTAGGTAGACATGATTACATAGTGAGACCCTTCTACTATGATCATGTAATGTGATATTTTTGACACTTTTAAGTACCATTGTAGGCTAGACCCAGATACCTACAATCAACACTGAGTGCACCTAAAGTTGGAGACACTTGTCATTTTACAATTGAGGATGTTCACACTAATGATTTAGAGGATGAGTACTATGACATGCCAACAATCTCTGATGTTGACGACGTAGGCACCACACAATACTATAACCAATGGTGGGTTGGAGCATGACCATCCCATATATTTCTTGTGCACTACCCTATAATCCATGCCAGACCTCTTCCAAGTCACAGAGAGGATAGGAATGATGAGTAAGTCTTTGGAGATACAAATGATGATGACACTATTCCTGACATATTTTTTGATGGGGAGGAGGAGGATGGGGAGACCCGGTCAATGATTGATGATACTAATGAGATAGAGGATGATCTAGTTTCCCATCGGAGGAGAGATGCACCCTCTATTAGAGTTAGTAGAGAACATGCAATAGCCACATCAGAGATCTACACTCATGAGAATAGCTAGGCCTAGTGGTAGTGGGCCATCCACAATTTCTATACAAAGGGGGATTTTTTTTTATGGTTATACCCCAATTGGAAAACTAGAGATCCAAGTGATTATTTGATATTTATGTTTTCATTACACTTTTCAAATTTGTCTATGTGGTTTATATATATTTCATGATGTGTACTAATATCTTTGATGATTTCAATCTTGTAGGATCCACACAAGACTGACATGATCTCTATTAGTGTTTGAATAAAGAGATGATGTCTTCATGGATGATGATATACCCTTAGAGTATGTGTCCCCACCTTCTATGGGGAAACGTACAGTTGTCTTCAAGATATTTGTGAGGGTGAGAACAATGTACGAGAGCATGACTAGACACACTGGCCTAGCTACAAGACAACTTTTTTGCACTAAAAATAGCATTGGATGACCTCTGAGCCTCCTGAGGTCCATCTGTGGGTGGGAGAGAATGTTACCTCTGAATAGAGATCTCAAGGCTAGAGAGAGATATGGCTATCCTACATGTAGAGAGGGATCACATAGAGTAGGACTGTGTCAAGGCACTCATACGAGAGGCAGACATGAGAGGAGAGGTTTGGGGCCTATAGGTAGCACCGTGAGGTCCTCGAATAGGACATGATCACATTCCACTATCTCATGTTGGATGCCACCACTAGGCCCTAAGGGGTCTAGTAGCCCTAGGGCCTATTAGCATTGCATTTAGTGATATATGTACTTGAAATTTTGATGATATATATGATATATGAGCATTGATGTTTATTATTCTGCTACCTTACATGGAATTAAATGTTGATGTGACTTATTAAATATGCTTTGTAAGAATGTTTAATAAATATCTCCATGACTTAATGTTTATGTGATCTAGTTAAAACCATAATAATTTATATTAGATACTACATTGCCATGAAGTATGCTATGTTGAATTAAATGCACCTATAATCTAATAGCATTAAATGCATATAAGGATCTAAATGAACATAACACACAAAATTTTCTTTTGAATAGTATGGAAACTAAAGAAACAATTCAAACCAATTGAACAATCACTTTAGACTCTAAGAAATAGAAATATCATTTTTCAAAGAACAAAGCAATGCGAGATAAAATAGAACACCATCTACCTAATATAACAACAATACTTTAACACACTATTCAAAAGTGAGGATGTTATGTGTAATATCAATGAAAATGCATAGTATTGATAGGTTCTTTTAGAGGTGTACCATCTATTTTTGTTAATTTGTAAGCACCAAACCCTTATTTTTATTTAATCACATAAGGTCCTAACTAATTACGGATGAATTTTCCTTTTCATTTGGAAGATCCTTTACATTATGTAGATTTTCATATAACACTAAATCTACTTTGTTAAATGTATGAGGGGTGACATGATCATTATGAGTACATTGAATTTTCCTAGAATAAGCTTGGAGATGCTCGAGAGCATTAATACATTGTTCATCAAGCATTTGAAGCTAATGCAATAATTTCTCTTTACGAGTAGTATCATCAATAAGCCCTCTAAGATCAATTCACAATGAAGGAATCTCTAACTCCAAGGCACTATTGCTTCAACACTATAAACAAGGTTATAGGGACTGTTTCCTGTAGATGTTCTAATGCTTGTACGGTAGGCCCACAACACATAATTTAGTTGAGTATGCCAATCTTGTTATGTTTACTTCCTATTTTTCATAGAATTTTCTTAAGAGTCATGTTAGTTGATTCTACTTAAACATTTGATTGTCAGTAATATGAAAGGTTTTCAAGAATTTCTTCATGTCATTATTCTTAAATGGAGTTCCATTGTCTGAAATCAATGTGGAAGGAAGACCAAATAAATAAATAATGTGTTCCAATATGAAATGACATATTGCATCACCTATCATGGAACGAAGATGAATAGCTTCTACCCATTTTGTAAAAAAATTAGTTGTGACAATGATAAACGTATGATTAGTGGAAGAATGTGCTGATATTTTTTCAATAAGATCCAAACCACAAACCAAGAATGGCCAAATAAGAACTTGGTAATGAGACTTGAAGGGAGGAGCATGAATCAAATTGTTGTGTTCTTGATATTTACGGTATTTCTTAATGTAGGAAAAACAATCTTTCGCCATGTGTCTCCAATATTATCCTATATAAACTAATTTTTAAACTATTGATCTTCCTCCAAAACATCCTCCATAAGCACCTGCATTAGCTTCATCACGTGTTATAGAGATCTTAGGTTGTGTAAGACATCTAAGTAAAAAACCATTAATTATATTCTATATAATACGTCTACATGTATTATGTACTTATATGCAAGTTTTTGAAGATGAGCTCGAGTTTTCTAAGTTGTAGGCCTATGAGAACTACCATCTTTTAAATAGTTAAATATCATCATTTACCATTAGCTAGAGTTTTCAATATCGGTTAATAACACTTTGTTTCTTTTTTCACCCATTGATGGTTTGAGAATCATTTAGATTGTAAATGTGAAATTAGAAAAAGGATCTTCAAGAGACAAAAGGGAAGCGACACATTCCATTACATTTGCATGTCAATTATCCTTTCATGGTATATTGTCAATTGTATATGATTTGAATTTATCCAATAATGCCATTGTGATATCTTTGTATTGAATGAGCTTATGATGTTTTGCTTGTGTAGTGCAGAAAAATGTACCCCTTTACATTTGTACACCTATTTTGGGAATAATTTAACATTAAAATGAACCTAATTTTTCCTTGATCTAGTGTTGTAATGTATTTTACACATTCACATTAATAGCTTTAGTGCCCTTTTAAGCTAAATTTACCTAATTTTTCCTTAATTTAATATTGTAAAGTGTATTTATTTATACCTTCACATTAATTTTTTGGCCCTCTTGCATTTATGACCTGTATAGCATCATTAAAATCCCACTAAGACCCTCTATTATGCATCAGTGATAACTTTAAGAAACCTGCCTCCAAAAAAGATATAAAATCCTAGCGAATCTTTCATTTTTTGGGAAAAATATTAATTTCTATTCGTGAATCTTTCCTTTTTTGTGAAAAAATATTAATTTATTGGCAATTTTTTTTACATTAGGGTATGTGTAGGATCATATGGGCCAAAAAGTGGCAATATGATGGGTATTTGTAGGGTATGTGGCTGACGACTTTTTTTTACCAAAAATTGATGAAATGAAAAGGGTTTTTAAAGGAGATTTCTAGCTTTCCACCAATATAAATTATGCTTTACTTTGAATTTAATTAATAATTATTATTCATTTTCTATTTGAATTATGACTAAAGTGTTGATTGATTGAAAAACATCTATAGCTTTTAAACGGTATCACATTTTTTGAATCCAAAACATGCATCACATTCTACGCTTAGTATACTATGGGATTAAAAAAAGAAAAATTCAATTTCATGAAGTTTTGACCAAGTTAAGGTGGTCAGACATACAAATTTTTATAGTTTTTAAAAGTTGTAATAAAAAAATATAATTAATTATTTACTTGGAAAAAAATTGCAAAAAAATATGCATCACATTCGAACATGAGTCCTCTACTTATGTCTAAAATATTATCATTTGATTGTGGTTAAGGTGGTTAGAAAGACACGTACTTCTTATTTTTTCCCTGAAATTTAAGTACTACTGCATTGAAATTTAGAATTTTCACAAAATAGATTTTTAAAAAATAAAATAAACCTAGTAATTTAGAAACTACATTCAATTTGCTATAGATTCTATTCTTACATATTTTTGAAATAATATAGATAACTTATTCAAATTTTTACAACAAGTTTCCTAACTCTGATTATTCTAAATTTTTTGCCACTTAAGGGCCTATTTTTTCCATGATGATCCTGCACATACCCATTACTAAAATTTTGTAGAAAATATTAGCAGATATTGAAAAATAATTGGAAAATGTATTAATTATGATGGCAAATCCTTCCAATAAAAAACAATTCTTATGGAGAAAAAGGGGCCTAAGAGTCAAAATTATTGATAGATTTAAGGGGTAGACCTAATAAGTTAAATGAGGTCATGTAGAGTTAAAGGAAGTTTTGATCAATGTTATGGGATTTATAATAGGTCTCCTCCAATCTATTTGGATGCATTACAATTTTTCAATTAAGGTGTAAAGTGAGTTTTTTTGAATCTTGAGCTGACAAGTTATATTATGCATGGCACATCTAATTAGGATGACCTAATTGATGTTGCAATTGTTTGTGGATTTAATGTGTATAAATGTAAGTTAATTATAGTGTTGTTTGGATGACATGAGATATGAAGTGTACGATAGAAAATGTGTGGTATGAAATCCCAAGCAGAGCATGTGAATTTGATGTGACTGTAAAGCATAGCAGAGTGTGGAAGTGGTGTAGTATGAAGTGTGTTGATTTAGTATTTTTGAGCTCCAGTAGAACTATATTTCTTTCATATTGTTGATGCACTTTTAGTAGTTAAAATCTTGGTAGTGAGCTATTTCTTCTATTTCTCTTATTCTTTAGATAGTGAGTCCTCCAAATAGTGAGTCCAAAAGGTAGTGAGCCATTCTGTAAAATGTTATGACTAGTTATAATATATTATGAGCTAATCCACACCATGGTTTTTCTCTTTTTGGTTTTTCAGATAAAAATATAGTGTTCATGTGTTATGTGCTTCGATGATTACTTTCATGATTTATTTCCTTACTGTAAATTGATTATTATGTGTTGAATGAATGTTTAAATGTTTAAGTGGTTTCATAGAATATTTATTCACCCACTCTTAGTATTCAAGGTGTTTGATGAGCCTAGTTTTTGGTCCAATTTTGGGTAGAATCTAAAGTTTATTTGATCGAAGTTGTCATGGAATTTTATGCTAAATTTTGATATTTTCATAATGTTTCCCTCAAACCATAGACATTGGACTTAGTCCTATTTCTGCAAGTTTGAATGACACTGGCATATTACGTGGATTATCTATATTGATTTTACATGTAGTTATAGATATATAGTTGTGTGTAATGAAATTTCCATGCATATTTAATTTGAGGATGCTAAGTTGAGGAAGAAACCACCAGCTGGGCATGCACCATAATATCTAGCAAAGGAATTGCACAAAGTTCAAAGGAGGTCAATGATAGAAGATTCCTCATGCAAATTGAGTGTAACTTCCTTGTAGTGGAATTTAATGTTGGTTCAGCAAATGTGGGCATTACTGTTGTGCTAAATCTGCATTTGGACCTGCATGTCTGACCAGATTCCATGCACGCGTAACCATCGCCACTCTACTTTCTATGTTTTCCCTAAATGGCATCCTCCCAGTCATGGAGTTGGCTACCTTGTTTAGTTGATAGTATAAATAAAGATCTGATTCTCCTTCTTAGGGGTTTCATGGTTTGATATTATACCTGCACTCTCAAGTTTTTAGTAATAAAGATACATTACTCTTTTGTACTCATGGTTTATAGTGAATAAAATAAAGTTTTCAGTTCGAGCATCTGAGTTCTCATTAGTTTTAGAGGATACTTATCCAAGGGGGCCCAATTGGTGATTAATATTTACTCTTATTTTAGCATTAGTTTACTATTACTTTCTTTTTAGTAATTAGTTAGAAATTTGGCACCAACTGTTCCTGCAGCCACTCGAATTCTATTTTGTGACTATTCTTGCAGCCAAAGCAGACAGAGTAGTGCCTTGTTTGTTGCTCAAATTTTCATTTCTGTTATGCATTTCAATTTGATGTAGTTGTTGATTGATGATTGGAATTTATGGTATTCCCTTCTAAGAAATTTACTTTCAATATTGTTAGTTCCTTAGCTATAGAATGAAAAGGGCTACTTCAGGTTCCTAGTGCACATATTATGTTGACCCATTTCAAGTTCATGTCCCTGGATTGATAAGTTAAATGCACCTTCATGATGGTTGAAATGACTATTAAGGTTAGATGTCCAATCTCTGAATCATGGCTGTAAGGGCTTAGTTATTAAATCATTCTAGGAGGCCAACATTTTTGGCACCATTATTGGGGATGGTGTCAAACTAGGAAGTTCTTTGGAGTCATTGGTAGTTTTTCTTGTTGTAGTGTTTCTGTAGGTTGTTCTTAGTATACCCTCATTTAGGAAGTAATTACCCCCCTTATTCTTTACCAATTCTTTGTGTGAGTTTGTTGATAGTGAGTGATACTACATGCATAGAGGAAGGAGAAGGGATGCTTATGCGAGATTCCTTCGTAAAAATCCTAATCCATTCTAGCTAGTTGAATATAAAAACCTACCAAGAGAAGAAGAAGAAGATCCACACCCTTTTTGATGTTGCATTTCCTGATCTGACTAGCTCTGAAGTCTCCTCTAAAGAACTAAATCAGCTTGACAACCCCTTTGCTTTGGAACTACATCAAGCAGGCATGGGTGATACAAATAGGAACAAACCTAACTAGCTAGCTTTTCTTTTCCCCATTTTCCATCAGAATGAAGTTGAAAACATCAAGAACATCTCTGCTTCAACAATGCCCAAGTTTATAGACTTCTCACAAAAGATCCTCAAACATTTTTATTTGAGTTTGACATACTTTGCAGGAGTTATGATTATAACACTGATGCCCATAGGATTAAGCTATTTCCTACCACTCTAAAAGAGGCTGCATTAAGATGGTTCATGAGCCTAGGAAGAGATATTGTGGAAACTTGGGAAGACATGAAGAAAAAAATTTGTGAGACATACAAGGAATATTGTAGGGGTAGCAACATGAGAGGAGGTGACATATTCAAGATGCACCAAAAGGAAGATGAGAGTTTGGAAGATTATATTGCAAGGTTTTTGTTTTCCCTACAAAAATATCCACACCATACACTCAATGAAGACTCACAAAAGTTGTTTTTCCTAAGAGGAATCAATGATAGCTACACTAATTCCATGGTCGTCATGAGAGGAGGATATATATCCCAAGTTCCTTGGGAAGATATCAAGTAAATATGCCAGAACTACTCTAGGAAAGCTTCAAAGAAAGGGAGAGCTTACAAATCTTCCATGGGCAAGTCAACTATCGGTGGAGTTTGAAGAATGGATATTACTCATTTGTTGACAAACTTCAACCAAGACATTATAAATAATCTAGCCACTCAGCTAGATACACTTCAGGCCAAGAAGAAGTAAGAGGAGGCAAAGGCAATGTTGATAGATTATTGCCCCCACTACAAACAAAAGAAAAGGTACTGTAGATGTAAGATGGTAGCTAATCTTGAAAGCAAGCATATTCCACCTAAGTTCAAATCAATCTAGATTGAAGAAGACAAAGTATACTATGTTGCACAAAGGAAGCCTTGGGCTCTAAGAAAAGGTATGCCACCAGATCCACTATCTTATGTTGTGCCATATTTTAATTCCTATTTATCTGGTAACCAATGGCAGCCCCCACATCCATCCATCTATGGAGGATATCCACCACAACCTTGGAGAAACCATCCAAATTCTTGGCCCAATCATCAAAAATCTCCACCCCAGTGGCAAGAACCTCAGGGTAATTGACAAAAATTCAAGGGCATTGGTAGCTGCCTCTGGGAAATTGGTAGCAAATAAATCAATGGAGGGGAGGACAACAATGGCTTTCCCAGACAACCGGTTACATGCAACCACCTTCTTAGCCCTAGCACCCTGCTATAATGCTGCCACCTACTAAGCCAAGCTCAAATTCACCTAAACCTGCTCAGCTACCAGCTTAGGCCACACCCAATCCAAATAACAAACCACAACAACAACCAACATACTTGACTGATTCAAATTAATTACCTACATATGATGTGAGTGTAAGTGACATACACTTGAGTTCAAGAACTACTCTACTAGCCCCTTCCAAGCCAATTATCACTAAGCTTCCTCTGGAAGAGGAGGATGAACCTCTGAATGATCCCATTCAGCCAAGTGTACCTAAAAAAATCCATAACCAGTCCAATTCAAACAGACTAATCAAGAACCATCATTTCCTTAGAGATTGGAAGTTTCCAAGAAGAAGGAAGAAAAGGAGGATATAAATTTTGAAATCTTGGATCAGTTGAAGCATATATGTGTCCAGATACCTCTATTTCAGTTCATAAAAGATATTCCAATCTATGACAAGGCAATCAAGGAAGCATGCCTCAAGAAGCCAGGTAGGAAAAAGAAATCCCCAACTATAGTTCATATGGTGAGACAGCTAGCTGATATCATGCTTGGAAAAATAACTATCCCTAGTATAATGACCTAGGTAGTCATGTGGTAGAAGTTGTTATAAATGGAATCCAAGTAAAGAATGCTCTAATTGATTTAGGGGTAGCAATAAATGTAATGACCAAGGAAATCTTGCAACAAATAAACATTACAAGCATGAGATCTACTCCTACTATTATTTAATTTGCTAATAGCTCTAATATTAAGCCTAATGGCGTAGTGGAGGATCTTGTGGTAGTTCTAGACTCCTAGATGTACCCAACAAACTTTATGATTCTTTCTCCTAAAGCTACACTAGGCAAGTATCCCATTATTCTTGGAAGGGCATGGTTAGCAACTAAAGATGCATACATTGGATGTAAATCAGGTAACATGACCATTTCAGATGGGAAGATCACAAATAAGTTTGTTCTCTATCCTCCTACTCAGGCATCTCATGATGAAGATAATCTCGTATGGCCACATGTTGGTGAAGAGGTTGAGGATGTTAATTCTATGGCACAACTTATGATGCTAGGAAAAATCTCTTTCATGCAGCTCCAAGATGAGGATGAAGTATTATCTAACATTATTCAAAACCATTTTGAATTTGAGGAAGCATCATCTTCTCATTCTGCTACTCCAGTCAAGACACTTTTTCCTACTCTTCATGCAACCATTATTCCCGCAAATGTTCTGCCTACTACCACTCTTCCTCAACGACTATTCCTATAGACAGACTTCCTATGACAACAGGTATGCCCCATACATTGCTGCTATATGAACTAAAGCTACCATGATAGAGTTAACTACACAAGTATAGGTGTCAGAAGGAAAATATCTAAATGTTAATAGTAAACAAAGTGAAGAACAACAATTGTTGCTGGAAAACTAATTAAGGACTCGTCAGCATGAATTTGCATGGGATTATCATGATATGAAGGGATTGGATCCTAAACTTTGTACACACATAATTTACGTCAAAGATGATTGTACCCCAGTAAGACAACCACAAAGAAGAATTAACCCTACACTAAGAGAAATTGTAAGAGGCCAAATGTAGAAATTACTAGATGTAGGATTTATCTACCCCATTTTAGATAGTTAGTGGGTGTCTCCATTCATGATTGCACCCAAGAAAGGAGGAAAATGGTGATTTTTTATTATTATAGGGAATTGAATGTTTCCACCAAGAAGGACCACTTTCCCTTACCCTTCATTGATCAAGGTTTGGACAAACTTGCAAGAAGGTGATACTTTTCTTTTCTAGATGGATTTAGTGGCTACAACCAGATCCAAATTGTGTCAAAGGACTAGGAGAATACCACATTTACCTATCCATGGGGGACCTATGCCTACTTGGTACTCCCATTTGGCTTATGTAATGCATGTATAACCTTTCAGAGGGTAGTCATTAGCATATTCTCAGACATTTCTCATGATTGCATGAAAATTTATATGGATGACTTTACTGTAGGAAAAATGTGCCTCAATCTCACAGGCCGAAAACTCCAGAAGAGAAAAGTCAGTGTGACATTCCTTGTGTCTATCTAACTAGTAGCTATGAAACCTTTTGAAATGTTCAGGTTGCTGAGACCTTGTTGATGTCTTGCCAAATGGAGCCTATCGCTATGACATTTTCTATCTCTCACTGATCAGGGAGATCTCTAGTAGACATGCCACTCTTATTGTAGATCAGGGAGACTCTGGATGACAAGTGGTGTTGAGGAGACCCTTGGCCAAAAGGCTTATCTTGGTATGAAGTCTTATCGAGATGGTTTGTCTCACCAACAAGGTGCTACACTTGGAGTCTTCGAAATAACATGAAGGTTTGGTATGATCTCTTGGCGAAGGACAATAGTATTGAAAATGGTAATACTATTGTCTATGTGACTTTGGAACTTTGGTGTGATGTCTCATCGAATGGCGAGTGTCTCACCGATAAGAATGCTAAGGTCCATGTAGCTTGTGAACTCGGTGGAACCTCTTGTTGATAATGATGAATCTTGGTGACATCGATGGTTAAGTCTTGTGGCATCAGGGAGAGACGGTTATTGTCTCACCAACATGCGAATACTCTTTTGAATGCCTTTGACTGATTTACCATCATACGTGGTTTATCCTTGATCAATCAGATAGTAGAATGGGAACCACTAGCAGTTGGACTATTGTGACTGTTATTGAGAGGAAGTTCGACAAACAAGGGCATCATGGATATACTCAGGAATTAGAGATGTTTGGTTCGTTGGATTGTTTGATGGTTTCATGAACAGTTGGATGAATAATTCAAAGAGTGATTAGTGAATTTGATTCTGAGTGTCTTATAACTTGAGTATTCTGTAGCAAGGTTGATCATTGTGAATACTGTTGTAAATTGACATCAGAGAGAGTGAAGCCCATACTCTGCATGTAATTTCATTACTGTAATACAAAGGAGTTTTTCTTGGTGTGGTGGGTTTTTCTCCCGTAAGGGTTTTCCCACGTAAATCTAGTGTTCATCTATGTAAGATTATTTCTCTATTTCTGTTATTGCTTTAAAGTGTATCTTAATTTGACTATAATTGAAAATTTAAAAGTATCTCTGCATTCTTCCCTGAGTTTTTGATGTTAGGAGAGATGTTTCTGCACTTAGCTTTCCTTATAAGTGGTATTAGAGCCTAGCTAGTTGTGTTATCCTTGTGGGTACGCCGAGTTTTTTGAGTCAATTTCTGTTCAGTGGGAGTCTTGTAGAATTTTGGTAATTTGAATTACAGATTAAGATGGCTAGCATGTAAGGAAAGATTGAAATAGAGAAATTCAATGGCAGTAATTTTGAGTTGTGGAAACTTAAAATGGAAGATCTATTGGTTGATTGTGATCTTTGGATTGTTGTGTCTGGAACAAAGCCTATAGGCATGAAGCAAGAAGTTTGTAACCTTGCAGATAGAAATTCTAAGGGCTTGATAAGGCCCTATTTGGTAGACTCTATTCTTCTCAATGTGCATGAAGAGAAGACTGCATCTTCCTTGTGGAAGAGATTGGCATCTATTTATCAGGGGAAGTCCTTGGTGAATAAATTGTTCTTGAGGAAGAAGCTGTACACTTTGAAAATGTAGGAAGGAGGGTCTATAGCTTATCATTTGAATGCATTCAACATGTTGATTCAATAGTTAACATCTATTGGTGTGAAGATTGATGAAGAGGATATTTGTATGATTTTATTGTGTTCTTTGTCAGACTCTTAGGATCACCTAGTGATGGCTATTGAGAGTACAACATCCAGTTTCAAGGTGGAAGATGTTGTTGCTTCTTTGTTATGAGAAGAGATGAGAAGGAAATCTTCTGAGATGGAAAAGGAGGCCCTTGCTATTAGAGGGAGGTTGAAAGATAAAAGTAAGAAGGACAAGAAGTCCAAATTAAAATTAGAAGGGAGATCAAAGCCTCCTAGCAAGAATTCCAAGGTGAAGTGCTGGAATTGTGGGCAACCTGGTCATGTCTGAAAGGATTGTAAAGAGGAGAAGAAGAAGAAGAAGAAGTATTCTTCTAACAATGATTCTTCTCAGAGTGATGCAGACTCTTTCATTGCAGCCTTGGCTACACAGGCATCAAATGATGTCTCGTTGATTGATTCTAGAGCATCTTTCCACATGACATCTCACAGAGACTGCTTCATGAAGTATGAAAAATAAAATAGTGGAAAGGTGTATTTGGAAAGTGATTCATCATTAGAAATAGTTGGCTATGGAAGAGTCAAAATTAAATGCCCTGATGGAAGAGTGAAGGGAATTAATGATGTAATGCATATACCAAGTCTAGCTCGTAACTTACTTTATGTTAGTATGTTGAATGATATTGGAGTGCAAGTCATGTTATCTGGAAATGGATGCAAGATGACTAAAGGCTCTATGGTGTTAGCAAGAGGTGCTCGTGTTGGTACCTTGTATAAGCTTGATGCACATGCTATGCAAAGCAATAATGTCTCTGTAAAGTCACAGAAAGCTACTCATGGAGTAAAAGAAGAAAACATTCCTGATTATGTAAAATCTATGGAAGTTAAACTTCCAGTAGAAAATACTATGCTCTGGCATCATAGGCTAGGCCACATTCGTGAGAAAGGTTTAAAAACCTTGAAAAATAAAAACCTGGTTGAGGGGCTTGAAGATTGTAACCTCAAATTTGAATTTTATGAACATTGTATATATGGTAAACAACATTGTGTTTCATTTTATTCTAGTCCTCATAAATCTTCTAGTTTGCTAGATTATATTCATTCTGATGTATTTCATCTAGTGAATGTTCCTTCTTTGTCTAAGTCAAGGTACTATGTATCATTTATTGATGATTATTTAAGAAGGGAGTTTGTCTAGTTTTTGAAAAGTAAATTAGAAGTGATCATTCGGTTTAAATAATTTAAGAACCTTGTAAAAAATCAGACTAGAAGAAAAATAAAATGTTTAAGGATTGATAGTGGTGGTGAATTTTGTTTTGATGATTTTTAGATGTACTGTAAAGATCATGGGATTAAAAGAAATAAAACTACACCTTATAATCCATAGCAAAATGGAGTTGCAGAAAGGTTCAACAGGATAGTGATGGAAAGAGCATGAAGTATGCTGAGTAGTGCTAGCTTGGAGGAGAAGTTCTAGGCTAAGGTAGTTTCTATAGCATGTTACTTGATAAACCATTCTCTGAATTCTGCTCTTGTTGAGAAAACACCTTTAGAAGCATGGTCTGGTAAGAAGCCCTCTTTAAGACATATCCGTGTCTTTGGCTATGAGGCATATGCACATGTGTCGTATGAGAAAAGATCTAAATTGGAGAACAAGGCTGTAAAATGTTATTTTATTGGTTATAGTGCTGGCATAAAAGGATACAAGCTTTGGAATCCTAATACAGAGAAGGTTCTATATAGAAAAAGTGTTATCTTTCATGAGTTGAAGCCTTCTACCTTGGATCTGTAGTCAAAGACAAAGTCAAAAAATAAAAAGGATGTAGTTGAAATTCCTCTAACACTAGATAAAGAGGAATTGAAAATTCAAAATGTATCTGAAATTGAGGAGAGCTCAAGTAGTTCTGAGAGTTCTGATGAAGAAGAACAACCTCAGCCTCCGCAAGTGATGAGGTCAACTTGTGAAAGAAAGCAACCTGATAGGTATGGGTTCTCTTTGATAGATTCTACTTGTTCCTATGCTTTAATTTCTAGCACTGATGAGCCTAGGACTCTGAAAGAGGCATTTAGAATGTCTGATTCAAACTCTTGGTTGGAAGCCATGAATGAAGAAATGGTATCATTAGAAAAGAATGATACTTGGAGTTTGTTGCCCTATCCTAAAGCAAGAAAAGTTGTGGGTTACAAATGGGTATTTAAAAATAAAATAGGTCTAGATGGTAGTGTGGAATAATACAAGGCAAGGTTGGTTGCAAAGGGATATTTCCAGGTAGAGGGAATTGATTATGGAGAAATTTTTTCTCCTGTAGCTAAGTTGACGTCCATTAGATTTCTTTTCTCACTTGCAGCAGCGTATGACTTAGAGATTGAACAGATGGATGTGAAGACAACATATCTTCATGGTGATCTTGAAGAAGAGATTTATATGTCCCAGCCTAAACACTTTGTGAAAAAAGGTAAAGAAAGACTGGTTTGCAGGTTGAATAAATCTCTGTATGGATTAAAGCAGTCTCCTAGAATGTGGTACCATAAATTTGACACTTTTGTTTTGTCATTGAGATTTGTAAGATCAAAATATGATCATTGTGTGTATTACAAAGCTGAAAGTGATCAATTCCTTATTATTTCTCTCTATGTTGATGATATGTTGCTCATAGGAAATAGTAAGTTAATGATTTTTTATCTTAATTCTCAGTTTTCTACAAAGTTCAAAATGAAAGATCTTGGTTGAGCAAGGTATATTCTGGGAATGGAAATAACTAGGGATAGGAAGGATAGAAAACTTTGGCTCAATCAAAGTAAGTATATAAAGACTGTTCTAGAGATATTTTGTATGAATGATTGCAAGCAGCTAGTTGTTCCAATTTTGTAGGGAATGAAGCTATTTATTGAAGATTGTCCAAAATATCCTAATGAGATGGAGGACATTACCAATGTACCTTATGCTAGTGTGGTTGGAAATCTTATGTATGCAATGGTCTGTACAAGGCCAAACATTTCCCAAGCAATGGGAGTACTTAGTCGTTTTATGGCTAATCCTGGAAGGTCACATTGGGATGTTGTGAAAAGAGTATTTAGATATTTGAAGGGAACTTCAGAATATGCTTTGTGTTGCCATGGTAACTTGGTTGAATCACAGAGGACTCTCACTACTCGAGGCTATGTGGATTCTAATTGGGCAGGGGACATTGATAGTAAGAGATCCACCAGTGGATATACTTTCATGTTGAATGGTGGTGCAGTGAGTTGGATGAGTAAGCAGTAGGCTATAGTCGCTTTGTCCACTACAGAGCTAGAATACATGGCAGCAACACACGCCTATAAAGAAGCAATTTGGTTAAAACGTTTTTGTTTTAACATTGGTTTTGATGTAGGGAAAATAACAATTTATTGTGACAGTCAGAGTGCTATCTATTTGGGAAAGAATCCTACTTTCCATGCCAGGATGAAACATATAGATGTACAATATGACTTTGTATGAGATATGGTGGAGGATGGAAAGGTTTCATTAGAAAAAGTGGATACTCTAGAGAATGTTGCAGATGCATTAATGAAGCTAGTGAGCACATACAAGTTTAGGTGGAGTGCCAATTCGATGGTCCTCAGTGCCCATGATTTTTTGTAGTTTTGTTGTGCTCTGGAGGTGCTTGTGTGATCTTCATCAAGTGGGAGATTGTTGGAAATATGTGCCTCAATCTCGTAGGCTAAAACATTCAAAAGAGAAAAGTCAGTTTGACATTCATTGTGTATGGCCAACTAGTAGTTGTGAAACCTTTTGAAATGTTCAAGTCGCTGAGACCTTGTTCATGTCTTGCTGAATGGAGCCTATCACTATGACATGTTGATCGTTGTGACAGTTTCTATCTCTCACCGCTTGGGGAGATCTCTGGCCAATAGGCCACTCTTATCATATATTGGGGAGACTCTAGGTGACAAGTAGTGTCAGGGAGACCCTTGGAAAAAAGGCTTATCTTGATATGAAATCTTATCAAGATGGTTTGTATCACCAATAGGGTGCTACACTTGTAGTCTTCAGAATAACATGAAGGTTTGGTATGATCTCTTGGAAAAGGATGATAGTCTTGTCAATGGTAATACTCTTGTCTGTGTGACTATGGAAATTCAGTGTGATGTCTCATTGAATGGTGATTATCTTGCCGATGAGAATGCTGAGGTCGATGCAACTTGTGAACTCGGTGGAACCTCTTACCGATAGTGATGACTCTTGGCGACATTGATGGTTAAGTCTTGTGGAATCAGAGAGACATGGTTAGTGTCTCACTGACATGCAAATACTCTTTTGAATGCCTTTGACTGATTGACCATCCTATGTGGTTTATCCTCGATCAATCAGAGAGTAGAATGGGAACTGCTAGCAGTTGGACTATTGTGGCCGTTATTGAGAGGAAGTTCGATAGACAGGGGCATCATGGATATACTCAGGAATTGGAGATGTCTGGTTCATTGAATTGTTCGATGGTTGCATGAACAGTTGGATGAATAGTTCAAAGAGTGATCAATGAATTTGATTATGAGTGTTCTATAGGAAGGTTGATCATTGTGAATGCTATTATAAATTGACATCAGAGAGAGTGAAGCCCGTACTCTGTATGTAATTCCATTACTATAATACAAAGAAGTTTTTCTTGGTGTGGTGGGTTTTTCTATAGTAAGGGTTTTCCTACGTAAATATGGTGTTCATTTGTGTATGATTATTTCTCTATTTCTATTATTTCTTTAAAGTGTATCTTAATTTGACTGTAATTGAAAATTTAAAAGTATATCTACATTCTTCTCTGAGTTTTTGATGTTAGGAGAGTTGTTTCCACACTTAGTTTTCCTTACATTTACCACTTATGGTATTGATTTTAATCAAGCATTGGAAAATCTTAGGAGAGTCCTACAGATATGGGAAGACCAAAAATTGTCCTTAAATAGTGAAAAGTGCTCCATGATGATGTAGGAAGGTGTAGTTCTTGGTCACTATATCTCCCACAAGGGAATTCAAGTAGATCCTGCAAAGATTGAGGTAATAAAAAGTCTTCCCACACCTACAAAATAGAAGGATGTTAGGAGTTTCTTGGGTCATGCATGATATTATAGGCATTTCATCAAGGATTTCAGCAAGGTAGCAGCACCATTGTATACTCTTCTCACTAAAGATGTTGAATTCTAATGGACTAAATCTTTTGAAAAGGAATTCTCTGACTTGAAGACAACTTTCACTCATGCTCATGTACTCAAAGGGCCTAATTGAGAACTTTGATGCAGGAGCATCCAGTGGTGTAAGGGCAATCTTGCATCACCCAAAAATAGTTAAGTTTCAAGTTTCTTGGTTTTTAGGTGTTTTTATATTTTTTGGATACCCTTTTTGTCATAATGAAATTCCCAATTTACGGTTCTTCATTTCGGTTCCTGCGTTGAAAGATATTGCAGTTTTAGTTTCCCAGATTTGCACTTGAAAATCTTCCGAGTGGGATTTGAGGCACTTAGAGCTTCCAGAATGGCCCCGAAACTTGCTGAAATCGGCATAGAAAATTTTGAGTGCGTTCTTTACTTCGATACATTTCCAACGGTTTGAACGGTTCGCGAATCGGAGTCCTGGATCAAAAGTTATGACCCAGCAAAGTTGGCACACTTTCTAGAAGATACCATTGCAAATGCTCTTTTGAATTTGAACATCATGTTATAAATTTTTAGCGCCAAACCGCCTAAACTCAAATTGAATGTTGTTTTGGCTCCACACAAATGAGGAGCTCTATTTTTGGGCGGGTTTTCTAATTTTAGGGTAACTTTTTGGGGACAAGCTCGCATATTGCGAAAGGGTTATTCTGTAGCTTTCTGTAGCTTGCATGTGTTGTAGAACTTGGGGATTTGAGATCCTCTGCATGTAAGAAGTTCAATTTTCTGAATAATAAAATTATTCTCTAGTTTGTGGGTTATTTTCTGTGTCTCGGGTTTGCGCCCTCATCAAGTGGTATCAGAGCAGGTTTTCTTGAGCGTGTGGACAGATCGTTGATCATGAGGCAGTTCGCACCAGGATCGTGGTTGTGGGTCAAGGTCAAGAAAGATGCCTCCAAGAGTGGTTCGTGGTAGGCGTGGTGGTGTCAGAGGTGGTCGAGGTGGCAGAAATGTTGGTGGAAGAGATGCACTGGCAGCCCTCCAAAGATAGGTTGATGCATTACAAGAGCAGTTGAGAAGAGGGTTAAACCTGAGGGAGGAAAGTGAGGATGAAAGAGAGGAAGAAGGTTTAGATGTAGAAGAGGAAGAAGAAGCAATTGATCAAGACCAAATGTGGCCAATAAGGGCCATTTCAAAGATTGGGAAAAGACCCAGAGCAGAAGTCCCCAGTTATTCTGGAAGTCTGAACCCCGAAGAGTTGATCGACTGGATCAACGAGTTAGAAGAATATTTTGAGTATGAGGAAATAAAATACCCAGATCGGGTTAAGTTTGCGAAAATGACACTGAAGGGCCATGCCAGTATTTGGTGGAAAGAGGTCTAGATGGAAAGAAACCGAAGAGGAAAAGTCAAGATCACCAGATGGGATCGCATGGTAGAGAAGCTGAAGAAGCAGTTCATACCAGTGGACTACGAGTTAGATCTATTGAAGAAATTATAGGGATTGAAGCAAGGAAGCAGATCTGTGAAAGAATATACTAAATATTTTCACAGGATAATCATCATAACGGGTCACATAGAGGCCAATAAGGAGAAGGTAGCCTGATATCTTAATGGGTTACGACCGAGCATTCAGGAGGAGTTAAGCCTAGTCAGAATGACCACCATTGAGGATGTGTATCAATTTGCTCTAAAGGTGGAAGAGAAGCTGAACAAAAGATTTGATGGCAAGAAAAAAGGACGAGGAGGTCAAAGCAGAAGGGGTAGTGGAAGACCTTTAGGAAGCTAAAATGATGATGAAAAGAAAAGTGAGGATGTGGGTACCAGCCGAAGCCAAAGGAATGACAACTTCTACCACCCTCGTGATCAAAACAGTGGTGATCAAAGAGGTAGAGGACTAGGGAAATATGGACAAGGATCTGGAAGAGGTGGTTTCAAAGGAATGTGTTTCCAGTGTGGTGAAGAAGGGCATCGAGCCTATGAATGTCCACAACACCAAGGAAGGGCAAACAAAAGGCCAGAAGGTTGTGGAAGGGTTGCGCATGCAGATGAGAAGGCCCAATCTAAACATTCAGATGATGTTGAAAGGGGAGAAGCCCTAGTGATTAGGAGAGCCCTGGCGACTGAGGAAAAGGAACCAGAACAGAGGAAGAATTTTTTTCGCACAAGGTGCAAGTGTGAAGGAAAATGTTGAGGTCATTATTGATGGTGGAAGCACCGATAATCTAGTGTCATAGGAGATGGTCACAAAGTTGAAGCTAAAGAGGGAAAAGCACCCATGTCCATATTGGATTGCTTGGTTACAGAAGGACCACAAAGTTTTGGTCAATGAGCAGTGCCTAGTAAAGTTCAAGATCAGGAGCTACCATGATGAGGTAATCTGTGATATCATCCCCATGGATGTCTGTCACATGTCGTTGGGGAGGCCGTGGTAGTTTGATAGCCGAGCTGTACATGATGGCCATGCAAACACTTATTCCTTGAAAAAGGATGGGGTTCGTCACAAGTTGAAACCCCTGAAGGAGACCAAAGAAAAGGCATGCAGTAGTGCTAGAATTTGTTATGTAGATGGAAGAAAATTTTTAGAAGGTATGAAGCATGAGCATGTCTGTTATGCATTGATTCCTAGAGTGAGTAAGGAGGATAGTGAGAAGGTTCCAGAAGAATTTTCTCGGATGTTGGATGAGTTTCAGGATATTGTTTCTAATAATGTACCTGAGGGTTTACCAACAATAAGGCAAATCAGTCATCAGATTGACTTGATTCCTGGAGCTAGTTTTCCAAATATGGCAACTCATAGAATGACTCCAACAAAAAATGAGGAGTTGAACAAACAAGTTCAAGAGTTGTTGAGCAAGGGTTTGATATGGGAGAGTTTGAGCCCATGTGTAGTACCTGCAGTACTAGCATCAAAGAAGGATGGGGAGTAGAGGATGTGTACAGATTCCTGAGCCATAAACAAGATAACAATCAAGTACAGATTTCCCCTACCAAGGATGGATGACCTGATGGACTATTTGAGTGGAGCTCAGTACTTCACAAAGATTAATCTGAAGAGTGGATATCACCAGATCTGAATTCGAGAGGGAGATGAACGGAAGATTGCCTTCAAGACCAAAGAGGGCATGTACGAGTGGTTAATCATTCCTTTTGGGCTAACCAATGCACTGAGTACATTCATGTGGCTCACGAACGACGTACTAAAAGAATTTCTAGGAAGCTTTGTTATTGTGTATTTAGATGATATTTTGATTTTCAGTAAGACATTGGATGAGCATCTGATGCATATTCGGAGAACCTTTGAGAAGTTAAGAGAAGAGAAATTGTTGATTAATCTAAAGAAGTGCAGTTTTGTGAAGAGGGAGTTAGCATACTTAGGGTTTGTTGTCTTAGCAGAAGGTCTCAAGATGGACCCAGAGAAGGTGAAGGCTATTTTGGAATAGCCTACACTAAGAACTGCTACCGAGGTGAGATCTTTCCATGGTTTGGCTAATTTTTATAGAAAGTTCATTAGAAACTTCAGTAGTATTTGTGGACCCCTGACTGAAACAATGAGAGGGGATAGAAAAGAATTCAAGTGGAGCACTGGAGCAACAAAAAGTTTTGAACTGTTGAAGCAGAAGGTGATAGAGCAACCTTTTCTAGCTCTCCCAGATTTCAACAAGGTGTTTCAGGTGGATTGTGATGCCAGTGGTTGTGCCATTGGAGCAGTGTTGAGCCAAGAAGGTAAGCCCATTGCCTATTTCAGTGAAAAGTTAAATGATTCCAAGAGAAAGTAATCTGTATATGATCAAAAATTTTATGCAATAGTTCAAGTATTAAAAAAATGGAGGCATTATTTGTTTCCAAAGGAATTTGTTCTATATACTGATCATAAGGCCTTGCAGTACATAAATAGTCAAGAAAAATTAAATCAGAGGCATATGAAATGGGTAGAGTTTTTGCAAAGTTATACCTTTGTTTTGAAACATAGGAGTGTGAAATCAAATAGGGTTGCAGATGCCTTAAGTAGGAGGTGTACATTAATGACAAAGATGCAGATTGAAGTGGTTGGGTTCAATGAACTCAAGACACTGTATGCAGAAGATCCTAATTTTGCAGAGGCTTGGAAAGCTTGCAAGGAACCTGTTACAGTGGATAGGACAAGGTGGCTAGATTTCATAATCAAGGATGGCATGTTATTTAAGGGAAGTCAATTGTGTATCCTGAGGAGTTCCATGAGGGAAAACCTGATAAAGGAGAAGCATAGTGGAGGAATGGTAGGACATTTTGGTCGGGATAACACCATTGCCATTATCAGTGAGCATTATTATTGGCCTCAGTTATCACAAGATGTGAAGAAGTTTGTGCAGAGTTGTAGGGTGTGTCAAATGGCTAAAGGAGTGAGCTAGAATATAGGCTTGTATCAGCCGTTACCTATACCAGAGAGGCCTTGGGAGGATATAAGTATAGACTTTGTTCTTGGTTTGCCAAGGACGCAAATAGGGAATGATTCAGTATTTGTGGTAGTTGATAGGTTTTCGAAGATGGCACATTTCATTCCATGTCGGAAGACCCATGATGCAGTCCACATTGTTGACTTGTTCTTTTAAGAGGTGGTGAGGCTACATGGTCTGCCAAAGAGTATTGTTTTAGATCATGACACAAAATTTTATGGGGTACTTTTGGAGGACCTTGTGGAAGAAGCTGAAGACAGAGTTGAAGTTCAGTTCTACACACCATCCACAAACAGATGGGCAGATAGAGGTTGTTAACAGGAGTCTGGGTAACCTACTGAGGTGTTTTGTAGGAGATAAACCCAAGGGATGGGACTTGATCTTACCCCAGGCAAAATTTTCTTACAACAATTCTGTCAACAGAAGCACAGGTAGATCACTGTTTTAGATTGTGTATGGAGGTAGCCCCAAAATAGATCCAGAATTGATGAAGATGGACCAGGAGAAGAAAATAAGTGTTGAAGTTGAAGATTTTGCAGAACACATCAAGGATATACATGATAAGGTAAAAGAACATATTAACAAGATGAATATGTAGTATAAGGCTAAGGTAGATCAAAAAAGGAGGTATAAGGAGTTTCAGATTGGTGATGAAGTGATGGTCCACTTGAGGAAAGAAAGGTTTCCAGTGGGAACATATAATAAATTGAAGATGAAAAAGTTTTGTCCCTGTAAGATTTTCCATAAGCATGATTCAGGGAATGCATATGAGGTAGAGTTGCCTGATGGAATCAACATTTCAGATTTGACAGAGTATCATGAAGGTGGTGCAGAGGAAGTGCCAATAATGGAATAGTGTAGGATTCCAGCACCTACTTCAGAAAAGGAGTAGATTGAAGCAATCTTGGATAGTCGTGTGGGAAGGAGTAACAAGAGTAGGTAGTATGAAGAATATCTGGTGAAATGGAGACGAAGGCCTGTTGAAGATTCATCTTGGCTATCTAAGGTAGCGGTTGACCTGTTGGGTTTTCCTCAGCCATCTGAGATGTGACAAGGTCACTTCTCAAATTACTCTAGATGTCTGATGTAGGAGCATCCAGTGGTGTAAGGGCAATCTTGCATCACTAAAAAATAGTTAATTTTCAAGTTTCTCATTTCTTAGAAGTTTTTATATTTTTTGGATACCTTTTTTTTCATAATGAAATTCCCAATTTACGGTTCTTCATTTTGGTTCCTGGGTTGAATGATATTGCAGTTTTAGTTTCCCATATTTGCACCTGAAAATCTTCCGAGTGGGATTTGAGGCACTTAGAGCTTCTGGAATGGCCCCGAAGCTTCCCAAAATTGGCGTATAAAATTTTGAGCGCGTTCTTGACTTCGAGACCTTTCCAACGGTTCGAACGGTTCGCAAATCGGAGTCCTGGATCAAAAGTTATGATCCAGTGAAGTTGGTGCACTTTCTAGAAGATACCATTGCAAATGCTCTTTTGAATTTGAACTTCATGTTGTAAATTTTTGGTGCTAAACCACCTAAACTCAAATTGAATGTTGTTTTGGCTCCAAACAAATGAGGAGCTCTATTTTTGGGCGGGTTTTCTAATTTTTGGGTAACTTTTTGGGGACAAGCTCATATATTGCGAAAGGGTTATTTTGTAGCTTTCTGTAGCTTGCATGTGTTGTAGAACTTGGGGATTTGAGATCCTTTGCATGTAAGAAGTTCCATTTTCTGAATAATAAAATTATTCTCTAGTTTGTGGGTTATTTTCTATGTCTCTAGTTTGCACCCTCATCAAGTGGTATCAAAGTAGGTTTTCTTGAGTGTGTGGACAGATCACCAATTGTGAGGTAGTTCGCACCAGGACCGTGGTTGTGGGTGAAGGTCAAGAAAGATGCCTCCAAGAGTGGTGCCTGGTAGGCGTGGTGGTGTCAGAGGTGGTGGAGGTGGCAGAAATGTTGTGGAAGAGATGCACTGGTAGCCCTCTAGAGACAAGTTGATGCATTACAAGAGCAGTTGAGAAGAGGGTTAAACCCGAGGGAGGAAAGTTAGGATGAAGGAGAGGAAGAAGGTTCAGATGTAGAAGAGGAAGAAGAAGCAATTGATCAAGACCAAATGTGGCTAATAAGGGCCATTTCAAAGATTGGGAAAAGACCCAGAGCAGAAGTCCCCAGTTATTCGAAAGTCTAAACCCAGAAGAGTTGATCGACTGGATCAACGAGTTAGAAGAATATTTTGAGTATGAGGAAATAGAGGACCCAGATCGGGTTAAGTTTGTGAAAATGATGAAGGGCCATGCCAGTATTTGGTGGAAAGAGGTCCAGATGGAAAGAAATTGAAGAGGAAAATTCAGGATCACCAGATGGGATCACATGGTAGAGAAGGCGAAGAAGCGTTCATACTAGTGGACTACGAGTTAGATCTTTTGAAGAAATTGTAGGGGTTGAAGCAAGGAAGCAGATCTGTGAAAGAATATACTGAATATTCACAGGGATAATCATCAGAATGGGTCTCACAGAGGCCAATAAGGAGAAGGTAGCCCGATATCTTAATGGGTTACGACCAAGCATTCAGGAGGAGTTAAGCCTAGTCAGAATGACCACCATTGAGGACGTGTATCAATTTTCTCTGAAGGTGGAAGAGATGCTAAACAAAAGATTTGATGGCAAGCAAAAAGGATGAGGAGGTCAAAGCGGAAGCGGCAGTGGAAGACCTTCAGGAAGCCGAAATGATGATGAAAAGAAAAGTGAGGATGTGGGTACCAGCCAAAGCCAAAGGAATGACAACTTCTACCACCCTCACAATCAAAACAGTGGTGATCAAAGAGGTAGAGGATGAGGGAGATATGGACAAGGATCTGGAAGAGGTGGTTTCAAAGGAACATTTTTCTAGTGTGGTGAAGAAGGGCATTAAGCCTATGAATGTCCACAACACCAAGGAAGGGCAGACAAAAGGCCGAAAGGTCGTGGAAGGGTTGCACATACAGATGAGGAGGCCCAATTTGAACATTCAGATGATGCTGAAAGGGGAGAAGCCCTAGTGATTAGGAGAGCCCTGGTGACTAAGGAAAAGGAACCAGAACAGAGGAAGAATTTGTTTTGCACAAGGTGCAAGTGTGAAAGAAAATGTTGTGAGGTCATTATTGATGGTGGGAGCACTGATAATCTAGTGTCAGAGGAGATGGTCACAAAGTTGAAGCTGAAGAGGGAAAAGCACCCGCGTCCATATTGGATTGCCTGGTTATAGATGGACCACAAAGTTTTGGTCAATGAGAAGTGCCTAGTAATGTTCAAGATCTAGAGCTACCATGATGAGGTACTCTGTGATATCATCCCCATGGATTCCTATCACATGTTGTTGGGGAGGTCGTGGTAGTTTGATAGGTGAGCTATACATGATGGCCATGCAAACACTTATTCCTTGACAAAGGATGGGGTTCATCACAAGTTGAAACCCCTAAAGGAGACCGAAGAAAAGGTATGCAGTAGTGCTATAATTTGTTATGTAGATGGAAGAAAATTTTTAGAAGGTATGAAGTATGACCATGTGTGTTATGCATTGCTTCCTAGAGTGAGTAAGGAGGATAGTGAGAAGGTTCCAGAAGAATTTTCTGGGATGTTGGATGAGTTTCAGGATATTGTTTCTGATAATGTACCTGATGGTTTACCACCAATAAGGAAATCAGTCATCAGATTGACTTGATTCCTGGAGCTAGTTTTCCGAATAAGGTGGCTCATAGAATGACTCCAACACAAAATGAGGAGTTGAACAAACAAGTTCAAGAGTTGTTGAGAAAGGGTTTGATACGGGAGAGTCGAGCCCATGTGCAGTACCTTGCAGTACTAGCACCAAAGAAGGATGGGGAGTGGAGGATGTGTACAATTCACGAGCCATAAACAAGATAACAATCAAGTATAGATTTCCCAACCAAGGATGGATGACCTAATGGACTGTTGAGTGGAGCTTAGTACTTCACAAAGATTGATCTAAGAGTGGATATCACCAAATCCGGATTCGAGAGGGAGATGAATGGAAGACTACCTTCAAGACCAAAGAGGGCCTGTATGAGTGGTTAGTCATGCCTTTTGGGCTAACCAATGCACCGAGCACATTCATGCGGCTCATGAACAAGGTACTAAAAGAATTTCTAGGAAGCTTTGTTATTGTGTATTTAGATGATATTTTGATTTTCAGTAAGATGTTGGATGAGCATCTGATGCATATTCAAGAACCTTTGAGAAGTTAAGAGAAGAGAAATTGTTGATTAATCTGAAGAAGTGCAGTTTTGTGAAGAGGGAGTTAGTGTACTTAGGGTTTGTTGTCTTAGCAGAAGGTCTCAAGATGGACCCAGAGAAGGTGAAGGCTATCATGGAATGGCCTACCCCAAGAACTGCTACCGAGGTGAGATCTTTCCATGGTTTGGCTAGTTTTTATAGAAACTTCATTAGAAACTTCAGTAGTATTTGTGGACCCATGACTGAAACAATGAGATGGGATAGAAAAGAATTCAAGTGGAGCACTGGAGCAGCAAAAAGTTTTGAACTGTTGAAGCAGAAGGTGACAGAGCAACATGTTCTAGCTCTCCCAGATTTCAACAAGGTGTTTCAGGTGGATTGTGATGCCAGTGGTTGTGCCATTGGAGTAGTGTTGAGCTAATAAGGTAAGCCCATTGCCTATTTTAGTGAAAAGTTAAATGATGCCAAGAGAAAGTATTCTGTATATGATCAAAAATTTTATGCAATAGTTCAAGCATTAAAGAAATGGAGGCATTATTTTTTGCCAAAGGAATTTGTTCTATATACTTATCATCAGGCCTTACAGTACATAAATAGTCAAGGAAAATTAAATCAGAGGCATATGAAATGGGTAGAGTTTTTTAGAGTTATACCTTTGTTTTGAAACATAGGAGTGGGAAGTAAAATAGGGTTGCAGATGCCTTAATTAGGAGGCATACATTGATGAAAAAGATGCAAATTGAAGTGGTTGGGTTCAATGCACTCAAGACACTATATGCAGAAGATCCTGATTTTGCAAAGGCTTGGAAAGCTTGCAAGGAACCTGTTACAGTGGACAGGACAAGGTGGCTAGATTTCATAATCTAGGATGGCATGTTATTTAAGGGAAGTCAATTATGTATCTCTTGGAGTTCCATGAGGGAAAACCTGATAAAGGAGAAGCATAGTGGAGGAATGGCAGGACATTTTGGTCGGGATAAGACCATTGCCATTATCAATGAGCATTATTATTGGCCTTAGTTATCACAAGATGTGAAGAGGTTTTTGCAGAGTTGTAGGGTTTGTTAGATGGCTAAAGGAGTGAGCTAGAATACAAGCTTGTATCAGTCGTTACCTGTACCAGAGAGGCCTTGGGAGGATATAAGTATAGAATTTGTTCTTGGTTTTTCAAGGACACAAAGAGGGAATGATTCAGTATTTGTGGTAGTTGATAGGTTTTCGAAGATGGCACATTTCATTCCATGTCGGAAGACCCATGATGTAGTCCATATTGCTGACTTGTTCTTCAAAGAGGTGGTGAGGCTACATGGTCTGCCAAAGAGTATTGTTTCAGATCATGACACGAAATTTGTGGGGTACTTTTGGAGGACCTTGTGGAAGAAGCTGAAGAGAGAGTTGAAGTTCAGTTCTGCACACCATCCACAAATAGATGGGCAGACAGAGGTTGTTAAGAGGAGTCTAGGTAACCTACTGAGGTGTTTGGTAGGAGATAAACCCAAGGGATGGGACTTGATCTTACCCCAGGCAGAATTTTCTTACAACAATTCTGTCAACAGAAGCATAGGTAGATCACCGTTCCAGATTGTGTATGGAGGTAGCCCCAGAACAGCTCCAAAATTGAGGAAGATGGACCAGGATGAGAAAATAAGTGTTGAAGCCGAAGATTTTGTAGAACACATCAAGGATATACATGAGAAGGTAAAAGAACATATTAATAAGATGAATATGTAGTATAAGGCTAAGGTAGATCAGAAAAGGATGTATAAGGAGTTTCAAATTGGTGATGAAGTGATGGTCCACTTGAGGAAAGAAAGATTTCCAGTGGGAACATATAACAAATTGAAGATGAAGAAGTTTCGTCCCTGTAAGATTTTTTAGAAGCATGATTCAAGGAATGCATATGAGGTAGAGTTGCCTGATGGAATCAATATTTCCCTTGTGTTCAACATTTCAGATTTGACAGAGTATCATGAAGGTGGCACAGAGGAAATTCCAATGATGGAATAGTGTAGGATTCCAGCACCTACTTCAGAAAAGGAGGAGATTGAAGCAATCTTGGATAGTCGTGTGGGAAGGAGTACCAGAAATAGGCAATATGAAGAATATCTGGTGAAATGGAGAGGAAGGCCTTTTGAAGATTCATCCTGGCTATCTAAGGTAGCGGTTGACCGATTGGGTTTTCCTCAGCCATCTGAGATGCGATGAGGTCACTTCTGAAATTACCCTGAGTGTTTGATGGAGGAGCATCTAGTGGTGTAAGGGCAATCTTCCATCACTTAAATATAGTTAATTTTCAAGTTTCTTAGTTTTTAGATGTTTTTATATTTTTTGGATACCCTTTTCGTCATAATGAAATTCCCAATTTACAGTTCTTCATTTTGGTTCCTAGGTTGAAAGTTATTGCAATTTTAGTTTCCTAGATTTGCACCTGAAAATCTTCCGAGTGGGATTTGAGGCACTTAGAGCTTCCAGAATGGCCCCGAAACTTGTTGAAATTAGCGTAGCGGATTTCAAGCACGTTCTTGACTTCGAGACCTTTCCAACGGTTCAAATGGTTCATGAATCAGAGTCCTGGATTAAAAGTTATGACCCTGCGAAGTTGGCGCACTTTCTAGAAGATACCATTGCAAATGCTCTTTTGAATTTGAACTTCATGTTGTAAATTTTTGGCACCAAACCACCTAAACTCAAATTGAATGTTGTTTTGGCTCCAAACAAATGAGGAGCTCTATTTTTGGGTGGGTTTTCTAATTTTTGGGTAACTTTTTGGGGACAAGCCCGCATATTGTGAAAGGGTTATTCTGTAGCTTTCTGTAGCTTGCTTGTGTTGTAGAACTTGTGGATTTGAGATCCTCTACATGTAAGAAGTTCCTTTTTCTGAATAATAAAATTATTCTCTACTTTGTGGGTTATTTTCTATGTCTCGGGTTTGCGCCCTCATCAAAATTCCTTTCCACATCAATACTGATGCATCAAATTATTCCATAGGAGCAATCTTAGGACAAAAAGGAGTTGTTGAAAATGACATTTACTTTGTCAGCAAAAAATTACAAGGAGTTGAATTCAATTATACATTGATAGAGAAAGAAGTGTTGGCAATGACCTATGCACTAAATAAATTCAGACATTACATAACAGGTTACCAAATCTTTGTGCACACTGATCATGCAACCATTACATATCTCATGAATTAACCTTTGATCATAGGTAGGCTAGTGAGATGGTTATTGTTAATGCAGGAGTTTGATATAACCATTGTGGATAAGCCAGGGAAGGCCAATGTTGTTGCATATTTTCTTTTAAAGTTGACTACATCAGAAGACAATCAGCCCATAGATGACTCTTTTCCTAATGAGCATATATTCTCCCTCAGTATATAAACACCTTGATATGTTGACATATCCAATTATTTGGTCATAGGTAGAGTTCCTTCTCACTTCACTCCAAAAGAGAAAAGGGAACTCATTAAAAAATATTTTCCTTTCTCCTAGATTGTTGGATTTTTTTTTATACTAGACTAGACCATGTCATAAGGAGATGTGTGAGAGAAGATGAGACATATGAAATTTTTCATGCATGCCACAACAAACCATGTGGAGGAAATTTTGCAGCCAATAGGGCAATAATTAATAATTTGAACACAAGATATTACTGGCCAAACTCCACAAGGATAAAAGAAGGTATACCAGAAAATGTGATAGATGTTAAAGAACGGGCAGACCAGCTAGATTTGGTGAGATGCCACTTTTCTCAGGTAGTAATCACCACCTTTGACAAGTGGGGATAGGATTTTGTAGGACCCATTGACCCTCCATCAAAGGGTAATTCTTATATCTTGGTATGCATTGATTACGTGACAAATTGGGTAGAAGTTAATACCGTGAAGCATGCAAGAGATAACAAGGTTGTAGGATTTATTTATGAGGATATTTTCATAAGATATGGAGTTCCAAGAGAAATAGTGGCTGATCAAGGGGCTCAATTCACATCAACCCTTGTTGCAGCACTAGTTAATGAATACAACATAAGGAACAAGAAGTCTAGTCCTTATCACCCCCAAGCTAATGGCCAAGTTGAGGTGACCAACAGAGAAATTGAAGCCATTATTACCAAAACGATAGCTATTCATAGAAAGAATTAGGAAAATAGATTACCAAAATTTGTTTGGGCCTATAGGACAACCTAGAAAACAACTACAAGTTTCACTCCATTTGATTTTTTATATGGAAAGACAACCATGATTCCCATTGAATTTAAATATAAGACTCCTAGGACTGCAGTAGTTTTGGGATGGATATTTATGAGGCACAAAGAGAAAGAATCATGTAGTTAAATTCTTTGGATGAGATAAGAAGAGTATCTCTACATCATACAAAGGTAGTGCAGAATCAAAGAATCAAGTGGCATGACAAATTTATCAAGGACAAGAAATTCCAACCAGGAGATTGGGCCCTGCTCTATGACTCAATATATTAGGACAATGCAGGAAAATTATAGAAAATGTGGCTAGGACCATATGAAGACGATGAGGTCTTTCCTAATGGATTTTTTTAGCTTACTACCATTGAACCTATTAGATTCAAGTTACTTATCAATGGTCATCATCTCAGATTATATCACAAGCCAACTTCCAAAGAAGAGTTCCTACAGCAATTCACCCAACATTCAACACCCAAGCTTCCTGCAACCAAAGGAAGTGGACCTAGTGTCCCTCCTTTTGGCTAGGTAAGGTATGTACTTGTCATAATAAAGACTTCCACTCTTGTGGAAGTCCATTTATTCACCCATTCGCCCATTCACCCATCCATCACCACCTTTCTCTCTCTTCCATCATTTCATTCCACCTCACCTCATTCCACTTCATTTTCATTAATTGCTTAATTTATTCCCTAAAAAAAGTGAACAGTACTTTCTCCACAATCTTTGCAACAAATCCTCCACACATTCAAGTATGTGCACATTAATTGTTGTCTTTTAATCATCCTTTAAGTGTATTGATGTAATCATTATATGTTAATATAGACGTTCACATAAGATGTCATTATTCCCTATCAAATCACCACTCTCATCTCACATGTGCAGACACATGTCCAAATTTAGGTTTGGCGGGGAAAGAAAAAGATGTGAATATATTGTTCATGTGCCATTTCATGCTAGGCTATGTTAGAAAATTTAAAATGAGCGTATTTGAAATATGAGTGAGAGGATGGCTCACATGTGTGAAGTGACACTAACTACAGACATCATTTCTTCCCATCATAATTCTCCTTTATCACTCATTTTCTTGCCATTATTGACCCTGTCATAATCTTTAGTTGCAAAAAATAAGGTAAAAAAGAAGAAAGGGAAAATTCATTTGATATTGGCACTAGAAATTTAGCAGGTATTGTAGGAAGGTGTTTGGCTTTTAGATAGAAATTACAGGAAAGAAATTTTGTGAAGTGATAGTTGATTGCAGACAATGAGAGGAGGCCTAATTCAAAATGAGTCCTTAGTGCATGATGTTTTATTGTAGGATGCATAATGTCTGGCCGAATTTAGAAACTATGGATGGTTAGATTACTTCCTAAAGCTGGATGGCTTTGATGAAAGCATTGCACTAGAATTTTCCGAGGCATTTTCTAAAGGAAAAGCCACACTAAAATGGTTGGAGGTTGCAACAATTGAGGAAATAAATGCAAAGGTTACAAGGTTACATGTTGATGGAAAACATTACCCTACCTCTAGAGATATCAGGTCATCTAGGGCCAAATTTAAAGTACATGGTGACCCTCTAATCAACGTGGATAAACATGGTGCAAAAAGAACCTCTCTTCCCAAACCATGGAAATAGGAAGTCATCTACATTATAAGGTATCTCACCTATGAAGGTTTTCTATCGAACCTACATTTAGTACATTTCAAACTCTTGAGTCACATGAGGCACGAGATGAGGATGAATGTGCCTAGCATGCTATACAATCTTCTCTCAATCATGGAGGTCGAGACCCAAAATGGTATGGAAAATTCTGTTTCCCACCATTATCTAATTAAATTGCTAGTTGAAAAGTCCTTGTATGATGTGTCTAGAATGACCTAGGAAGAATTTATAAATGTTGATCAAATTAGACCCGAGCACTTGTAACCTAGGGTTTTTCCTCAACCTCATAGGTCTAGTAGGAGATTGAGCATGGTTGAAGCCATGCTTGGTGCTTCAACCTCTGGCACAGGCCCTAGTGTAAACCCTCTTGCAATAGAAGAAACCATAGAAATTAGTTCTTCTGGAATAGAGCACTCAGAAAAAGAAAGCTCCTCCTCATATTCTGATGACAACACTCCACTTGGAACCCTAATCAAAACTAGGGCATAGAAGAGAGAAGTAAAAATGAGAAAGGGAAATGCCAAAAGGCAGCCAATAGAAAAAGAGGTGTCAAGTTCTAAGAAGAGGAAGGCTGACACTATTCATCTTGAAGCCAAAGAAAATGTGAGAACCCTCCTAGGAAATCAAGACTAGTTGGGCCAACATTTGGTATGCCTCCATAGGAAATCCCTAAGTCTAGAGAACTACCACAGGAGGACATAGAAGCTCCAATGGGGTAGGAGAATGTCGAGGAGAAAGATATATTTAAGGCAACAACAAACATAACATTGGCTGAACTTGCCAATATTGTAGAATAAGTTGAAAATCAAGAGTTTGAGGAAAATCAAGATTTCCTACAGCATGAGCAAGAAGTCCTACAAAAAGAGGTCCTATAGCAACATCCAAAACTAGAGTAGGAGTTCCTGTAGCCACAACAAGAACAAGAAAAAGAGACCCTGTAACAAGAAGTGGGAGAAGAAATAGTACCCCCGCAGCTAGAGACAACTAGATAGCCTAAGTCCATGAAGATAGTACTATATGGGGAACAACCATTGACAAAAATACTGGTAGGAATTCATAACCCTCATGATTTTATAGTACATACAAAAATTTTGAATTTATGGAAAGAAATACAAAGGATGGGGGAAGAATGGAAAAATGAAAAACATAAATTGAAGAAGGAAATTCAAAAGAGAGATGAGGAAATTGAAGTAAAAAATTCCACATTGAAGAAGAGGGTGGATGATATGGTAGCCTTGGTACCATAGATTTTGGAATGTAGGACCCTTCCAAGGGTCTATGCTATGCGCCTAAATGATAAATATCTCTCTTTTAAGCTAAAGGATTGTCTCAGGTTTGAATCCTTCTATTGAAAATCCTAATGAATTTTTCAATGCTTGTAGGATTGCCTCCCCTGAAATGAAGAATTTTCTATGTGAGTTTTACTTGCATAATTATGTTGTAACTAAAGACCATGATTGGAATTTGCTATTGTATATTGGGGATGTCTAATTAAGGGAATTTATGTCTTGGGTACAAAATGAGATTAGTTGGGGACAACAACATGAGGCTTATAAGCAACTGGAGTGTAACATGCCTCTACCCATTAGGGCTGAATCAAGCAACCCAAGGGATATTTATAGAGAATGGCACAAAATTATTTTTGGACCTAGTTATGGCAATAGGATTATGCCTTGGATTGAGGCAATTTACAGTGAGTATGAGGTAAAGGTAGGAGCAAAGGAGGAAATTATGAGAGGGTACCTATCACAAAGATGGAATAGCCTAACTGGTGAGCTGAAATAGGTTGGAACTCA
This sequence comes from Sequoia sempervirens, assembly GCA_007258455.2. Classification (NCBI taxonomy): domain Eukaryota; kingdom Viridiplantae; phylum Streptophyta; class Pinopsida; order Cupressales; family Cupressaceae; genus Sequoia; species Sequoia sempervirens. Next base: position 1,076,589,598 of record VDFB02271358.1, on the reverse strand, counting down.
TCCTATCCACAATTATGTTCCACCACTAAAAAGGATTGATAGGTATATTTAGATTGGGAGAATGAAGGGGCGATATTGGCTTCCCCTAACTTTCCAGCCACCCATTATCATGTGGCCCATGCCAAACTTCAGGTTCTACAAGTATGAAATTGCTACAAAAAAATAGAGCTGGAGAAAATTTGACAAATTAGGAGAATTCTATTGGGACCTTGACTCATGCTCAGTAGACACTAATGTTGGACAGCTATTAGTTGCAAATTTTAGATCTTTCACCAAGTATAAGAACAACTCTTCCCCTACTAGAGAACCAACAAAATGTTAGGTTGGGGGGAGTGATGAGCTTAGTTTTTGGTCCAATTTTGGGTAGAATCTATAGTTTATTTGTTGGAAATTGTCATGGAATTTGATGCTAAATGTTGATATTTTCATAATGTTTCCCTGAAACCATAGAAATTGGGATCAATCCTATTTCTACAAGTTTTAATGAAATTGGCATATTATGTGGACTATCTATATTTATTTTGCATGTGGTTAATGAATTTTACTTAAGGTGGTTATAGATATGCAGTTATTGTGCATACTGACATTGCCATGTAGATTTAATTTGAGGATGCTAAGTTGAGGAAGACACAGCTAGCTAAGCATGCACCATAACGTCCAACAAAGGAATCACTCAAAGGTCAAAAGAGGTCGATGGTAGAAGATTCCTCATGAAAACCGAATGTAACCACCTTGTAGTGGACTTTAATGTTGGTTGAGAAGATGCAGGCATTACTGCTATGCTAAATTTGTGTTTGTACTTGCATGTTTGACTAGATTCTATGCACGCATAACTATTTCCACTCCACTTTCTTTGTTTTCCCTAAATGGCGTCCTCCAAGTCATGGAGTTGAATACCTTGTTTAGTTGATAGCATAAATAAATATATAATGCTCCTTCTTAGGGGTTGCATGATTTGATATTGTACTTGCACTCCCAAGTTTTTAGTAATATATATACATTACTCTTTTGTACTCATGATTTATAATGAATAAAATAAAGTTATAAGTTTGAACATTTGAGTTCTCATTAGTTTTAGAGGATACTTATCCAAGGGGGCCCACTTGCTAAGTAATTTTTCCTCTTAGTTTAGTATTAGTTTAGTATTACTTGTTGTTTAGTAATTAGTTATAAATCTGGCACCAACTGTTCCTACAGCCAAAGCATATAGAGTAGTTCCTTGTTTGTTCCTCAGATTTTCATTTCTGTTATTCATTTCAGTTTGATGTAGTTGTTGATTGATTATTGGAATTTATGGTATTCCCTTCTAAGCAATTTACTTTCAGTATTGTGAGTTCCTTAGCTTTAGAATGAAAATGACTACTCTAGGTTCCTAGTGCACACACTGTGCTAACCCATTTCAAGTTCATGTCCTTGGTTTGACAAGTTAAATGCACCTTCATTATGATCCAAATGGCTATTCAGGTTATATTTCCAATCTCTAAATCATTATTTTAAGGGCTTAGTTATTAAATCATTGTAGGAGGCCAATAGTGTTCAACAATCATACTTTGTGAGGTAAAATGTATTCAAAACCTAAAATTGATTTTGTATCGTTGTAGATCAATTATTCAAAATTAATTTTGGACCCCATGAGAATTACAAATCATGGGTACATTTTAACTCATAGAATACAATGAGGGCCATTAGATTATATTTTAAATCAATGGTGGAAGCTAAAGATTGAAAATATGGCCCTAAATCAACTAATAATTATGATATACTATTGGAGAATTAATCTATATTTCCAATATAACTTAGAAAATTTAGGAAAATATGATCTAATCATGTATCAAATATTATGGAATGTTTTTGAGTTCAATTTTTTGATAAAATAAATTCCTTGGCGATTAGAATTAGACTATAATATTTTTTTCTAAAAATGTGGCGATTCAAGTCATGTTATAGCTTGAACTATTAGTCAATTTTGGATTTCCACATTTTAGCTATTAGCCAAGTGGTGAATATTAACCACTAAAAATATTTTTTATGCATCCCACGACTTATTTCAACTGAGATCCTGACATAATCAATAAGTACACTTAATTTTCCAGCTCCTTGACATTTCCTCTATCCAAAAAGGCCTAGTGGGGTCCATACTCCACACTGGACATATGAGTCCCACCTAGATGGGACCTATATGAAAAAAGCTATGTATGAGTCCCATTTGGCCCCTTTTTAGGGTTTTAAATTCAAATTTCATGAATGTCATAATTTGGGGTCTAATAAATGATAAATTGAATTGAATTCCTATATAAACAATGTTTCAAATCATTATTTTACCTTAGAAATCATAATATCAACTAAGCAATCAAGATTCAAGTATCCTAAGAGTTCACAAGAGAATCATAAAGTATTCAAGAACATTTCTAAGATATTCAAGGGCATATTTCTTCATCATTTGTTGCAACAATTCAAGATCCATTATCATTTCAAAGCCTAGATGAATCATCTATGTAGTTTGGAGCTAATGTTGTGATGTATGGCTCGAGATCAATTAAAGTATTCAAAGGAATTATCTTTCATCAAGAATCATGATCAAGATGTACATCCATTACAACCACTTCATGCAAGATTGCAAATTTACATTCCAAGCCATTATTCAAGGTATCATTAAATTCATGTTTCATGTTCATATTTCATTATTTCACCATAATTTTTAATTATCTTTAAAACCCCTATTTCCTAACAATCAACAAGTTTTTCTCTCTCCCTACATCTGTGATTGCATATCTAGGTATCTTCGAGCTTGAAGAATCTTTTAAGACTAAGATGCAAGATTGAATCTAAAGTTTTTGGAGTTGACCCCTCATTTTCATGATAAAAAAAATCACCTATAGGTTATGTATGAGGGTTTTCAACTCAGCGATTTGGTAGGAAGGAAGCTACAAGAGATCACTATAGAATATCAAGAATTTAGCCAAACCCTTTATTGAGAATAAATCACCACATGTGGTGTATGAGTCCTAGAACTGACATTTTCTTGGTTTTAGGAGATTCAAATCAGTCCTTGATAGATTCCAATTTTGGCAGAGAAACCCTAGTCTGGAACTAAATTACCCAGACTAGCCAATGTATGAGTCCTAGTGGGATTCAAATAACACAATTTTAGGGTTTCAGAGCTTGTTTCGACCTCATCTATCTTCTAGGTGCACCATAGAAAAATGGACCCTTGTCATTTTCATGGTCTTTTAGGCCTTGCTTCATGTTGTTGGGTCTATTTTTCTTTGATTTTATCTTATAATATGGCTTGAACATGGACATTTACGTACTAAAATTCAAATAATGATGTCTTGTGAAAGTGTTGTGAAGTGTTGTAAGAAATTTCTACACTCTTATAGACTCTATTCATTACAATTCACCTAAAAATAACCTTCCCATAGCTTATCGAGTCCTATTTTGAAGTGTTGTAAGATCTTGTAACAAGATTTCACACTTTTCTTGGAAAAAAATCACTATTTACAGCTTTCTTATGCTTTATTTGACCCCTTTATTCCCTTATAAGATTTAATTAAGAGTATTTTAGAATGTAAACCCAACAAATAATATTAAACATGACTTAATTCCTGACACCCATTTCTAGGTCCTAGGTGGAACCCATTTTCCATGGATGGCAAATGAGTCCATGTTGTCTCCAAATTTAAAATATTTTAAATTTCCTTTCGGGTTTTTATTTAAAATCACTCGATGTTGGCCTATGATGAGGTATCAACAGGTTACTAAGGCACAAGATTGTATAAATAAGCGATTTTCACCTTATTTTACATCTCCTACATTCACACATCACATTCAAGCAATCTCAAGTATTCAAGCACTTTACAACATAAAATAAAGCACTAATCAAGCATTTTGGAGCATCCATTGACACATCTTCAAATTTATTCAACAAGGGTTTGGTAAGTTGATAGCATTTGCATGTTATTTGTTTATCATTCTCTTTCATTTCATTATTTCATTAAGGGTTTGATTACCAAAGTGGGGTTTGACCAAGGAAAATCCCTATTTTCTAAACCTCAAGCAAATTTCTCTTCTTGAATGTGTGTTTGTAGACCTTTGTATGTAGATTTAACAAGTATTTAGGTGTTGAAAAATGGTCAACAAGTCAACTAGGTGCTTCAAGTAAAATCAACAATATTTCAAGTTTGGAGAAGGTATTATGTATGTTTCCTACATATTTGACTTCAGCAACCCAACAAGCAGACATCCTCAGATCTGGTGTTGCAAAGTTGTCTCCTGATTTCTCAAAATTTTGGGAGAGGACTGATTCGCCACTAGTGGCAAATGAGTCCCACTTTAAGGTTGGAAATATAAGTTTTTTCTAATTCTAGATCCCAACAATTAGAAACCTATTCCCGACAGTTTTCATCAGAAGCAGGACTAATTCGCCACCCTGGGTGAATGAGTTCCAGTGGTGAATTTCTATAATTTTGGACAATAGTCAGATCATTCTACAATCCTCATCAAACCTCTAGGTGCATAGGATTTCAACTCATTTCTTTTTGTTTTGCATTTATTCATCCATAGCTCTTTATTTGCATATCACATTTTGTTTTGCAGCATAGCATAATTCGTAGATTTTCCATACAAAATTAGTCATTTAGGTCACTTAATTGCACTTAGTTCAATTCATTTAGACATAATAGCATCATACATTACATAATTTTAATGAACCTAGTTAGCATTTTTGGCCCTACTCTCTCCTTTTAGGTGCAAAATCCTAGAAGAGTTAGCGAGTCTTGTGTGGTGCCAAAAATCTATGGTTCATTTTGGTGAGCCTGCATTTTGAACACTTTGTATTTATGATTTCATTTGCATATTACATCTTGGATTACACTTGCATCAACATTCAATTAGGGTATTTTTTTGTTTTTGCATTCTAGGATTTCTCAAATTGCATTAGTGAAACATTCATTTTGATTTCATTTTTGCATTGCATATCATTGAAAAAACTAAAAATCTACATCTACATTCTTCATCATTGGAATCTGAAAAACATTCAAATCATATTAAATTTTTTGAAAACCACAAAAAAAATCTCATACTGGGATTCATTCGCCACCCTGGGTGAATCAGTCCACCTGCACTATTCATATTGTATTTTCAGACATTTTATGGCATTTTTCTGCATTTATATTTTCTGTAGTTACTTCTTTGTTACGGTTAGCATAATTTTTGTTATTTGAATTGAGAACTCCTAGATGACCTTACATTTACATTCATGCCATCTTTTGTGGTACTTGTATGAGTGTTTGGTGCCCCATTGATAATACTTTAGTGAGATGAATTTCTAGACTGATGGCTTCCCACGATAACACTTTTGTTGTGGACCTTGGGATCTCAAGAGCTCCTACTCCTAGTATGGACAATGGTGCATTAGGCATTGACAATACCACTTCTATTCCTTCACATTTCCATCCAATGAATGTTGACACCTAAAAAAACTCCATCCCACAAGAAAAGGTCATTAATATTCATGAGGATTTTGAACATTTACAACAAGACTTGTCCCTTGAAAAAATTTCCACCACCACTATACCCACAATTGAAAACCTTCATCATTTGATTGAAAGTGATGATGGATTGCAAGTTATGAAGTGAATTTTCAAGATTTGCACTAAACATGCCTCTTCCACTTCCCAATATGCAAACATTGTTGTAAGCCAAGGAGGAACTCACATTCCTCCCCTTCAACCATAGCATCCATACCAACTTATACCACTCCTCAGGTTACAACAACTATGCAACAGGTTATTCATGTGACTCCTTCTTTCACAATTTTGACTAGCATTCCTAGTTATCTTTTGGCATCACAAGTCCCCTCCACTACCTTATCCCCTCTTAGTGTTCCTTTCACTTCCCCTCACATTACATACACTCCATTGCCCTTTTATCTTCCACCTCAAACCACCTACCCCAATCCCATCCTCACACAACTCCTTAATAATGTTTCATGCATGCAACAACAAATTTCCACCATTAGCCAAGGTCAAATTGCTCCACCCACATATCATGTTCATAGTAGCCCCTTATCCTTATAAATATTACACACATAGATGCCACAAGGGATATAAATGCCTCAGTTTGAGAAATATAGAGGTAAAGGAGACCCTATTAACCATTTCAATGCTTATATAACTTTATGCATTGATTTTTTCCTTGATGATAAACTTCTAGGTAAACTTTTTCCTAGGACCTTGAAGGATACTACATTGGAGTGGTTTTCCAACTTGCCCAATCATTCTATCTAATCATTTAATGAGATTGTGGATGCCTTCATAAGTCACTTCCAAGTTCATATGACCCCTAAAAAATAAAATGGCTGACCTAATGCATTGTAGACAAAACACAAACAAAAAAGTAACTGATTTTATCTCACAATACCAGTCATTGTATGCTCAAATTGATGTCAAGATTCCTAATGCACATATGCAGAATATTTTTATCAAAAAATTGCACACAAACCTTCAAGATAAATTATCTATGATAAAATTCCCTTCAATTGTGAATTTATGTACAACCTTATGTGACTATCACAACTTGGTTTCTAGTTGTGATTAAAAGTCCACTTATAACCGAGCTGAGAAATCTAAACCACAAAACTAAAACAACACAAAAAACTTTCACAAACCACAAAGGCACTTTTTACAGTTCAACCCAACCAGTTCCCAATCAAGTGGCAGTTGTTAAAGCTGCGGTGCCTTATACCTATGCGGACTCGAAGAGACAATTTAATCCCTTACCCGATTCTCTCCATAATACAATGAACCAATTGCTCCAACAACAAATGATCACCCTGCCTATTTTCAAACTGCTTGATACCACCTACCTTTAAATCAAATGCTTATTTTCATTTTCATCACCAAAATGGACATGACACTGAGCAATGCAAGCACCTAAAAAATTTAGTTCAAGACCTCATTGATTTGGGCGTTTATCCATTGTAGGTGTTAATGATAAAGGAAATAAGTCCATTGCACCCCCTAACCAAAATTTATAAATTTTCACCAACTCCATGCCTAAACACAATATTTCATTTGTCAAGGCTAGTGAACCTTCCAACACCAATGTAATGAATGTTCATACAGATAGCAAACAACGTGATGTAACTCTAAATGTTACCCAAGTTAATCCTATGGATGAACTTGTGGGTACGATAGACGTTATCCCTCATACGGGCCAAAACAATAAATCTCTTGATATCACTTTTTCTGCTAAAGATATACTTCAAAAACTTCCTGATGGTCCTCTTTACATAGTCGATAGAATCTATGATAAGCCCACCAATGGGATATTAATAAATCCCACCTGTGGTGAAAATGTGATCACAGAAGATTTTTTAGTATTACACGATCTCTATCAAGATGATTATAATAAATGAACTGCATGGATTAAGACACATACTAGTTTCACATGCCCTATGATTGGATTGATTGTACTGCCATTACAGATAGGACCCAAAAATTTGGATGTAACATTTTATATTATTCCACAATCTGATCAATTTCACTTGTAGCTAGGCCACCGTTGGCTTCTCTCAATGAAAGCGGTCCCATCAGTGGTTCACAAATGTTTGAAGTTTCCACATTGAAATGAAATATTTACCATACACCATAGTGGCTTTAATCGATTATCCTCTAAAGGTAATTTTTCCTTAGAATCCTTTTGGTTAGAACATATGGAACCCATCACCCCTCGAAAAGGCTTCTTTTTCATAACCTATCAAAAATTCAAAGCCAAACACATAGCCAAATTGTCTCTTCATCACATGTCCTCATCAACTTTCACCACACCTATCCTAGATGAAACCATGCTTCAACCCGAGTCTTCCTTTGAACAAACTATACAACCTCATGAACAACCACCCTTAGACACTTCCCCACCATCATTTAAACAACCCAGAGAAAATGAAACCAATCCTACCATACCTCCTCACATTAAAAAAGTGTATAAAGCCAAAGAGGAAGTGATTCATCAATCCTCTTCAGTTTCTTCTATTCTTCCCCATTTAGAAGCAGAAGAACCTATGATGACTCAATCTGCTCTTACACCTAGACAACTTCAAAATAAAATTAAACAAAATTGCGGTGCTAAGGAATGTAGGCGTCATTGTTGTCTCCTTGCTCATCAGTATTGAATGGAAAAAATTAAAGAAAACCAACCTTTTCCTTTGAAATAAATAATAGATGATCACCCTCCTTCTCATAACCCGCCACAAGATAGTCCAATCCAAATTTCACAACAAATTGAACCTATCCAATAGTCACAACTTTTGATGCATCCTTCCTTGTAAATCACCCTTCATCCTCCCATCGTCATCAATCTTGATGATGATGATGATGATGATGATGATGATGATGTGGCGATAGCAAAAATAGATGAAGTGCACAATGATCTAAACTCTTTATTTTCATCTACAATGAGCTTAAATGATAAATCCTTTCAACCAAGTGAAGAACCTGGTACATCTCCTAGTTCAGCACTTGCAATTCTCCCTTTGGACATTCAACCACCCTTGCATTATACTAAACATGATTGGGAGGAAAATGACTTGTTAGATGGTTGACTTGTATTCACCTAGCTAGCCTTTTTGCATTTTTTTCTTTTTATTTGTCCTTTCTTTTGCACTTTTATGTGTGTATCGTGTTCCCTCATAATGTGTTTTTTGACGTTTCCTCTCTTTGTACCCTTCTTCTATTTGTACCTCTATTATTCTCTATGTCATGCATTGTCTTTTTCACTTTTGTTTTGTGTTCTCATTTTAGGGATGATGCAAAGCATAGAGATGCTCTATGTCTCTTCCATTTTGACCCAAAATGGTCCTTATCTTTTCCCTTTTTTTTGTGTTCTCCTTTTGGGTATGACGCAAAGCATTGAGACACCCTATGTCTCTTTCATGTTGACACAATCAGTCCCTTTTTCCTTTTTCTTTTCATCTTTTCCTTGTGTTTTTCCTTTTGGGGATGATGTAAGGCACTGAGATCGCAATGTCTCTCTCATGTTGACCCAAAAAAAATTCTTTTCTTTTACCTTAAATCATTTTCTTTTCACTTTTCTTCTCCTTTTGGGGATGATGCAAAGCATTGAGACCACAATGTCTCTTCCATGTTGACCCAAAATGGATTTTTTTTCATTTTTCTTCACTCTCTTTGGTCATTCTTCTTGTTCTATGTGCTTTGGGGAATCATGATAGTTCTAAGATCTTTCATAAAAAAAATGTAGCAACAAACATACTGACCCCAAATCCATAGATCCCTTATGTGTTTAGTGTGTTCCTTTCTGGGAAAAACTCCCTTTCTTTTGTTTTCTTTTTCATTTGCATGAGGAAGCCTTACTAAGAAACATATCAATTGTCATAGGGCTTTCCAAGTTGGCTCTCATGTCTTGTTTTCTTTTTGCATTTTTCTTCTGCTACTTTAAAGTAATTTCTCATAGAATAATGTGTAGCAATTGATTTAAAGTGGGGGGCATATATTGGAATCATTTCATTTGCATTATCAGTTCCTAGTGCAGCCTTTTCATTCATATGATGTGTTTGTCAACATTGGGTGTGATGTCCTTCATAAGTGTGATCTATCTTAGCATATTACATTCCTCCTGGTGGCCTAATGTGACGTACTTCATGCCCTAAGTTGTGAATATATTATTCTTTGATTGGTCCTCTCTTGGAAACATTAGACACAATGTTCCCTAAGTGAAAGACCTTGTGTGAACTTAACAAGACTCCTTTGAACACCTTTTACATTTTACATTTTACATTTTTTTCACCATGCATAACACAACTTGCATGCCTGTGTACCTTAATTTTTGTTCATGAGTTCTAAGAATACAATTTTTTTCTTGTCTCATGAAGCACGAACCAACATTTTTCTTTATGGAACCTTGTTAAAGTTATTAGGAGGTATAACTTTGATATGGTTGAGTAGGAAGTCCACTCAGCGGCATGACTTTCCCCATAGCCACCTTTGTGTTTGTGAGTTCATACCAACTAGTGTATGTATCTTACCTTTTGGGCCTTCTCACCCAATGGAATATCATGAGTTTTGTAGCCCCAAAGTGAGTATACATTCTCTTTTCCAAACAATCAGCCTAGATCTAATCCACAACTAGTTGGACAGATGATCAAAGCTTCATCTAATTCTATCTTTTCAACACTTGCATGTTCCTTTGTTCTTATGCTTAGTTTTCCATGGTATCTTCATCTTGTGGGATTGATCATCCCTCTTGATCATTTTATTCCATCTTGCTAACATAAGTACATTTGAACCTTCCTCTCGATGTCTATGGCTACTTTTGTGTGAGCTTGAAGCAAGTTCATCCTCTCACTAAAGTGGGGGCTAAATGCGCCATAGAAAAATGGACCATTATCATTTTCATGGTCTTTTAGGCCTTGATTCATGTTTTTTGGTCTATTTTTCTCTTATTTTATGTTATAATATGGCTTGAACATGCATATTTAAGTACTAAAATTCAAATAATGACATCTTGTGAGGGTGTTGTGAAGTGTTGTAAAAAAATTCTACACTCTTCTAGACTCTATTCATTACACTTTACCTAAAAATAACCATTTCATTACTTATCAAGTCCTATTTTGAAGTGTTGTAAAATCTTGTAACAAGATTTCACACTTTTTTAGGCATAACTTCACTATTTACACCTTTCTTATGCTTTATTTAACCCCTTTATGCCCTTATAAGCTTTAATTAAATGTATTTTTAATGTAAACCCGACTAATAATATTAAACATGACTTAATTCCTGACACCCATTTTCAGGTCCTAGGTGGTGAATGAGTCCCCCTTGCCTCCAAATTTAAAATATTTTAAATTTCCTTTCGATTTTTTATTCAAAATCACTTTATGTCGGCCTATGATGAGGTATCAACGAGTTACTAAGGCTCAAGATTGTATAAATAAGTGATTTTCACCTTAATTTACATCTCCTACATTCACACATCACATTCAAGTAATATCAAACATTCAAGCACTTTACAACATCAAATCAAGCACTAATCAAGCATTTTGGAGCACATGTGAACACATCTTCAAATTTTATTCAACAATGGTTTGGTAAGTTGATACCACTTGCATGTTATTTTTTATCATTCTCTTGCATTTCATTATTTCATTAAGAGTTTGATTACCAAAGTGGGGTTTGACCAAGGAAAACCCCTATTTTCTAACCCTCAACCATTTTTCCCTTCTTGCATGTTTGTTTGCAGACCTTTGTATGTATATTTAACAAGCATTTAGGTGTTGAAGAGTGGTCAACAAGTCAACTAGGTGCTTCAAGTCAAAGCAACCATATTTAAAGTTTGGAGAAGATTTTATATTTGTTTCCTATAGAATTGCAACAACTCGACAAGTAGACATCATTAGATATGGTGTTGCAAAGTTATCTCTTGATTTCTCAGAATTTTGGGAGAGGACTGATTTGCCACCAGTGGTGAATGAGTCCCACCTTAAGGATGGAAATCTAAGTTTTCTCAGGTTCTGGATCCCAACACTCAGAAATCTGTTCCTAAAAGTTTTCATCAGAAGCGAGACTAATTCGCCACCCTAGGTGAATGATTCTCACTAGTGAATATATATAATTCTAGACAACATTTAGATCATTCTAGAATCCTCATCAGACCTCTAGGTGCACACTTTTTCACCTCATTTCTTTCTTTTCTGCATTTATTCATTCATAGCTCTTTGTTTTCATATCACATTGTGTTTTCTAGTATAGCATAATTCCTAGATTTTGCAAACATAATTAGTCATATAGGTCACTTAATTACACTTAGTTCATTTCATTTAGACATTTTAACATCATACATTACATAATTTGAATGAACCTAGTTAGCATTTTTGGCTCTACTCTATCCTTTTAGGTGTGAAATCCTAGAAGAGTTAGGGAGTCTTGTGTGGTGCCAAAAATCTATGGTTCACTAGGTACACCTCTATTCATTTTCAGTTTGTTATCCTAATTTTTCAATTTCATTTCCTAGGTCATCTAGTTATGTTTTTCATGTTGCATTCATTTCTTTTCTTTCCAAGCCCTAGCTTGGTGGTGAACCCCCTTTATACCTTTAATCACACCCCTAGGAAACTCTTCTATTAGATCTATTTCCCACATTCTATCCTTGGATTGAGATCTCTAGGAGTTCCTTCAATAAAACTTGAAGAAAATTGGCCTAGTTCCCTGAAACAACTAGTTTGTGTTCCACCTCACAAAAGGTGGAACACCTATTTTCCCCATTTCATTTTTGTGAACCTAGCCTTTCAAACACCTAACTTTCTAATTTGAAGTGCATCATATTCCTAGATATATCTTACATTAACTTTGCATTATTTCTTGCATTAGTTAATTTACATCTATGGTTTCAAAATTTTGCATTAGTTAAAGTGGATATAGGTTACATTTTTTTTGCATCTTAGATCATTCAATTTCACTGAAATTCTACAACTACAAACATTCAACACAACATAGAAGTTAGAAAGCTTAGAAAAAACTCAAAAAAAATTGAAATTGGTGCAAAAACCCTAATCTAGGACTCATACGCCCCTCTAGGTGATTTAGTCCCAGCAAAGCTTGTTTTTCCTACTTTTTGGGAATACTATGTTGTACATCTTCCAACATTTGATCCTTCCAAAAACCTTGACTGGGACTCATATGTCCCTCTAGGAGAATTAGTCCTAGATCAAATTGAAACTACATTTTACAACATTAAAAACATCATTTTTGTGCTTCTTTTTGTTTTCATTTGATAGTTGTTTCAATTTGTTGAGTTTATGTTGCATGCATTTCATTAGATATATCTTAATTCATTTCATTTAATGCATTTCTTAATTTAAAATTTACATTTACAACATTTCATTTTCAGATTGTTTCATAGTGTAATCAAAAAATTACCTTTTTTTAGAATCTAAAAATTGTATTTACACATTTCATTCTATGACATTGCATTGCATTTTCAGTATCTTTCCATTTTATGTTTGTATATATTACTTTTCACAAATGTTAGTATAGATTTCTTTTCCAAGTTTGCAAAGAAAAGGTTAGTCAATAATCACATTAGTCATTCATTTAATACATTTCCTAGTTATGACAGTCTCTTAGTGTAAGAGAGTGAAAATGTTAACACTTTCCTTAAATCTACCCCCCCTCTTATCGCTCCTATTTGTATGAATGACGCAATAGAAGAAGATGAAAGCATAGAAAATCATGATAATCATAATTTATTTTCTCCTGATACCTCTCTTATTAATGATGAAGGTATCTTGGTGAAAGAAGATACAATTGTTCAGAATCGTGAAGATCTTGTTTTCCATTCTACTTGTCCCCCTTGGGAAGATATTATAAAACAAGAGAATGATATCATAGAAACATTTCTAATCATCACCTTACCTAGTCTACATTCATTCCTTGATTGTGAGAACTTTATTAGTGAAAGAGGATGTAGTTGTAAGGAATCATGACAATCATATTGTAAATGAAGATGATAGGTTGGTGTTAGATGATAAAATATTTAACATCTATGACAACCTTCTTTATGATTATTCCCCTACCTATCCTATTATGTGATACATTATGGGACAAAGGAATGGAATAATGGATAATATTGACAATCACATTTGTTCTTCACTGAGTATCTCTACTAGTGGTGAAGAAGATACTTGGATGTTAAAAAATCCAATTGATGAAGGTCATGAAAATATTAGTTGCCTCTCTTCCCTTAGGGAAAACATGTTATTTAACAAGACAATTCCAACCATTGATAACTCCCTTACTTGTGATGAATTCATTTTAAAGAACCAAACATTGAATGTCATGAAAATCTACTTTGCTGCTCTCCTAAAAACTATCTTACTAGGGATGATATCATGGTGGAAATAAATAAGACAATTGACACATTTATTTAAAAAAATAGTGATGTGACTTCCTTATATGGTAGTGAAAACATGACACTAGACTCAACTTCATTAGAAAGACATCAAACCAAAATGGTGCAGGAGCACCTGAGAAACACTAGGATTTTTAGGAGTCTAGAAAGAAGTTCAAATTTTGTTGTGTTATCTTGAGGTCATGTTGACCATCTTGTGCATGTTAGAGGTTTTTTTCTCTCTAGGAAAGAAGTGGTGAGAGTTGAATAAGTTTTAAAAGCTCAATTTGTTTTGGTTTAAAAAAATGGACCAAGGTTGAAAAACAAAGTGAGTTTTATAACCTTAGCCATTAGGTCTTCCATAGTTTTAACAAAAGAAACTTAACTATTTCAAGGTCCTATTTAAGGGGTATCTCGACCCTGGAGCAGCGTTAGAAGCACTGAATAATTTGGTGTAATCTGGTGTGATTGTAGGAAACAACGTTCTAAGTTAAATTTCTGAATTATTGCATCTTGATAGACTTTTAATGGATTAGTTTTTCTACTGTTTGGATTGTAGAATGTAGTGTTGGTTGTTTATAGGAATTTTTAAAGATTTTTTAGCTTCTTTGTTCAATTTGCAAGCCCTTGTTGTAAATAGTTCAACTTTTCTCAATTTCTAGTCTGAACTAGACTGTGTTTAGGAAGTGGGGTGCTAGAGCACTTTCCCACCATACAAACTATATGTCCCTTTGGGAATAGTGCCTAGAAACCATGGTTGTACATATGTTAGTTGGTAGGTTTTGTTTGAGTGCTGGAGTTGCTAGCAATGTCTTGCCCTAGGCGAGCTAGATAGGGTCCAGCTAGGAAAGACCAAGAGTAACAGTCACATAACTAGCAAGGGTGCTCAGATTTTGGAGAAAATACTTTTGGAGAATTTAGTTGGGGGTCTTGGCAAGGCTTGGTGATCAGGAGGAGGCTCCACCAATCCTTTTGGTGTGAGAAAACTCTGATAGTCTAAAATCAATCTAGAAAAGCTTACAAACCCTAGCTTTTGGGCCAATTTTATGAATGGGCAGTGTACAGCCTGTACAGGCTTAAAACCCCAAGAATCTTAAAGGTGTGGGTATGGTAAACACAAACCCCAAATGAATAACCCTGGTCGTTTGGAGGGTTTAGAGAAAAATTGCATTTTTCTCAGTTAAGAGGCCTAATTGGGGCTCTAGGCTTGTAGCCTTTCCTAGCCCTAGGAAAGGGTTTGGTGGAAGCGATGGGGAATTGGAGACTTGTGACTACATAAGCACTCTAAATAGGTTATCTTGAAGCTTTTACAACATTTTCACACCCCTGCAAGAACTCAAGTGAAAATGGAGATAGTTTGGCCTTTAGAGAGGAATAAGGGTCAAGGGTGAGATAGTGGCAAGGCACCAAGATTGGCTTGGTAGAAAGAAAAGATTTGATAGTGGGGTTGGAGAGTAGGACCAGGGGTATCTATACTTGAGATAGGACCCAAAGGAAAAGGTGAAAGAGTCACCTAGGAGTTCTTAAGGACAAGGACTCGGAGCATGGGACAGTGAGTGTCCCATCCAACCCTGTCCTATCACAAAACCATTAAGGTTATGAATGCACAAGTTTCCATTAGACCCCCCTTGATTAATGAACCTCCTACATACTATATGGGATATCCTAATAATCCTCTAATTCTTTACCCACCCTCATAATGACCATAAACTCAAAACAAACCCAAACTTATCCTTTACCCACCTAGGAATAATGTTTCACAAAAGCTGAGTTATAATATCGTTGCTTGAATACATATAAAAATAGAAACAATCCACAACCAATAAAAACACCTTCAACATCTCTCCCATTACCTTAGCCAGGTATTCCACATTTGTCTCGACCAAGTGGAAATTAATATGATATTGTTGAAAAACTTAAGAATACTCCTACAAAAATATCATTATGGGACTTTATTCAAGACTCCCCTCATTATCATCACATGATTAAAATTTATTTACAACAAGTTACTATCCCTTATAATGGAAAACAAAATAAAATAGGAGCCTTAATTCAATAAATAAATACTAACATTATTTTCCACCAAAGTGAGACCCCTCCTTTGGAAGTGCAAAAATAATATGAATCTTTCATGATAATAGCTGACTACGATGGGTAGGGAATGAAAGGAACCCTTGTTGACAATGGCTTAGCCATTAATGTGTGTAGTGTTCCCATTTCAGATAGAATTGGCATGGATAAATCAAGAATTTAACTACATATTTATCTATTCGAGGGTTTGACAATGTAGGAAAACAACCACTTGGACTGATTACATTGCCTAGTACAATTGGAAAGGCCACATTACAAACTCCTATTCATGTTATGCCTCATTATCTTTCATATAACCTCCTTTTAGGAAGACCATGGATTCATGTGGTGCAAGTAGTGCCTTCAAGCCTTCATCGTAAAATGAAGTATGTCTAGAATAAAAAAGTATATACAATTTATTTTGACATTCAACCAAACAATTTTTGGAACATTAACAAAGATAAGGAAAATCCTTTGAAAACATTGACACCAACTACACAAGTAGAACTTGTGCAAGAAACGTACAAATAAAAACATACTAAGGAAGTCAAAAAGTTATTCAAAGATGATTGGGGTTCCTTGGATTTCACACCTATCTTTGATGGGCAACCAAAAATCACAATAAAGAAGCATGAAAAAGAAACAACAATAATGTCAACACAAAATTTGAAAGACCCTTGTAAAGACAACATACACAACAAACTTTGATGAAGTTGATTATGAACAACCACTAAAGCCTAAAGAAATGAAAAATATTTATGGAAAAGTTTATGAACTTATGAAATAACTTAGATATAGTGGAAAAGGATGTGGTGCTAGAGAACAAGGTATGTGTGTCCCTATAGAGCCTAACACACAGGAAATGACTAGTGCTCTTTGTTATTGTCACTCGGAAGAAACAAACAAGCCTTCACTCAATGTCAACACTATTACAAAAGATTCTTCTAAGACAACTTTAACATTAGCACATCGTGAACTAGTAGACACTAGTGGTCTTGATTATTATCCTTTGAAAGAAATGAAAGAAACAAATAACTCCTCACTTAATATCAATGACATCATGCAACACACTAATTATTTGAATTTGTTATATTTTACACCTTCCTTTAATGAAAATTACAAAATCTCACCATCTAAAGAGTCTTGTGTAAGTATGAAATCTTATACTAAGCAAGAGATATTTTTGTTGCAAAAAAATGAAACATCCTATACTATTGATCATGAAAGTATCTTGTCAAGACTCCTCCAAGATCATTTGATATCCCTCAAACCCCACAAACACAAAAGAAATTTTTAGTACAAGAGTTCATGGTCATGCTCTTCCTCATGATGAAGCACCTAATTTCTAGAATGACCACTTAAAGCCTTCCTCATGATGGTATGAATGAAGGCTTTAAGTAGAATGACCATGAACTCTATGATATGCACAAAATGAACTCTTGTTAAGTGATAAAGCCTTAGAGTTCATGGTCATGCTCTTCCTCATGATGATGCACCTAATTTCTCTAATTCATATTGATTTTCACTCTAGCATATTTCTCATCAACCAACTCGACTCACCTTTTCCTTGCACTAAGTGGGGGCAAGGAATTAGGATAGAATTTTCCTCATATGGCACTTTTCGTTGTCTCTTTTAGCTAGTTGATTTCCTTCCATGTATATATAAAATCAAGCTTGGGATGTGCAAGACATTCCTTAAGTTGGCTTGCATGTGACATACTCATTCATGACATAGCTTCATTCAGGAGAATATGGCTTGGCATAGGGATTTTCAAGTGTCGACACTAAAAAGAGAAGTTTCACTTTCTTGGCCACAAGATGGATACAAGGAGAGAGATCCAATTTCTTAATGTTCACACTCAATAATACCTTAGAGATCTCAACCCAATGAAGGATGTGAGAGATCTAAAAATAAGGTATCCTATGATAGAGTTTATCATTAGAAAAGGTTTAATGAGGGGTTCACCACCAAGTGCAACCTTGGAAACCACAAAATGTTTGAAAACATAATGTGATATGTAGCAATACCTAGAAAGATGAATAGAAATGCAAGTAAAACAAAATAGGAAAGTAAACCAGAAAGTTTACACCTAGATATGTGTTGAAGACTAGAATGGGGACTAAAAATGTTGCTAATTCTAAAATTTTGACCTACTAGGACTCATTTTCCATTCTGGATGAATCAATCCCAAATCTAGAAATTTGTACCAAGACTTGTAGCCAAATAAGTATCTAAATCTATAGAAATTTATAAAAAACATGTACAGTGGGACTCATATGCCACTAATGGTGTATGAATTGACTTTGAATTTTCTAAAAACCAAAAGGTGGAATGTGAAGAGCTCTTGGTCTACTCTTTCTGCTCCTTTAGGTGTCTAGATCTGAAACCATGATTTCCTGCACTATAAGTGATTTTTTGTGGATATTTTGACCTACCCAATAAGGAGATGACTTCAACAAGTTTGCAACTTATTCTTCAATGATTTCCAAGCCTTCAAAGTACCTAGATTTGCAACCACACAAAGAAAGAGAGAATTTTTGAATGTTAGGGAATAGGTGCTTTCATTGGTTAAACCCCTTTTAAGTAATTAAACCAAATAAAGAAATAAAATGAAGCATGCACATGAAATAAAGGATTTAGAACCTTGCCATGATGATGGATCTTGAATTTCTGCAACAATGGATGAAGAATGTACCCTTGAATGCCTTAGAAAACTATCTTGATGACTTAAAATCCTAAAACCCTAGCTTGCTTGAATTGAGATGTATAATGGATGATGAATGAATCATTGGGGGTGAAATGAATAGAAAAAACTTATATTTATACACAATTATTCCTTATTTCCCAAAACTACAACATGATAGGCTGACCTTAGATCTTAGAAAATAAAAACCCACCAAATTTTTGAATTCATTTTGATTTTAGAGCCAAAGGGCACTCATTTGCCCCTAGTGGCGAATGGGTCCCAGTTAGGCATTTTATGTGAGTGTCAAAAATTAAGTATTTTAATTTATGTTTATCGGGTTTATTCTAAAAAATACACTTGAGTAAGGCTCGTAGATGTAAAATGGACCAATTAAAGCATAAGAAATGTATAATTATTAATGACAAGCCTAGAAAAGCATGAATGTTTGCTACAAAACTTTATAATACTTTGAAATAAGGATTGGTGAATGCTAAAAATAAGTTATTTATGAGAAACATAATAATAAGATCATGGAAAAGTGTGAAAGTGTGTTACAACACTTTGAAACACTTTTGAAAGGAATCATAAAATTCTTATTGATTCAAGACGGTCCAAGACGTAATGTGAATGTGTTGACCACATTACAAAACTCGACCAAGGCATTGTTAAGTCTAGTTTATCATTAATTTTTCTCAAATCAAGCAACTTTCCTTTTCTCTACGCTACATTTAGCCCCCAATTTAGTGAGAGGATGAACTTGCTTCAAACTCAGACTAAAGTAGACATTTGAGAGGGGTCCACTTGTACCAATGCGAATGGTCGAGGATAAGAAAGATGAAGGAGGTAGTCAATTGTCCATGATCCAAGATCCAAAGTTAAGCCGAAATAAGCACAAAAGGACACACACAAGGTGAATAATTTTGTAGTAGAACAAGATGTGCAATCATGCAATGGAAATAGCTAGAATGAGTAGAAGTAAAAGGTGGATCAAGCTTTAACTATTTGTCCAACATGTTTTGGATCAGATCTAAGTTTTTTGTCTAAAACTATATACTCACTCTAAGGAAACTAAACTCTTGGTTGTCCACTCGGTGAGAAGTCCTAAAAGGTGAGAAACATATACTCATGGCTATTATGCACTCACACACACACAAGTGGCTATGGGGAAAGTCATGCCTCAGAATGGGATTCCCACTTGAACCATACCAAAGTTATACCTCTTGATAAATTTAATAAGGTTCCAAAATGAAAATATTTTTGTAAATTCTTTTGAATGTCATGTAAAGATTTTGTTAAAGGGTATTTTTTTTTGTTCATGCAAGGTCTCATCTTAGGGAACATTGTGCCTAATGTTTCCAAAAGAGGATAAATGGAAGGTCTCATATTGGGAAACATTGTATCTAATATTTCCAAGAGAGGACAAGTCAAAAGAAATATCATGCTATTGGAGGGAATCAAGCCCAATGAAACAACCAAGAAAAGGACACATCACAAGAAAGAAAAATCGCACAGTGAAACATGAGTGTCAATGTATGTCCCCACTTTAAAGTGGTTGCTAATACCATTACTGTGATTAGTTGTTTAAAGTACAAGAAGATATGAGAGCTTATTCGGAAAGCCCTATGGCAAGTCATATGTTCCTAATAAGCTATATCATGAATATAGTAGGATGTCACATGTGAGCCATCTTAAGGCATGCCATCCACATTCCAAGCTTGCTCTTATATGTTCATGAAAGGTTAACGACTAGCCAAAAGAGATAATAATAGGTGACATAATAATAGGTAACATACAAGGACAAGGATAATAACCCCTTGCCCCCATTTAGTGCAGGACAAGGATGACTCTAAAATGATTGATGAGATGAATGGTAGAGTGAAAATCAATATCAATTAGAGGAATTAGGTGCCCCCACATAAGGGAAAACACCAAAACCCTTAATATGTTGGATTTTACTACTCAAATTCTTATATTAATTAGTAGAATGATCGTGAACTCTATGATATGTGTAAAATGAATTTTTGTAATAAAAATTATTTCAAGTTCTTGGAGGAATCTCGACAAGATACCCTCTGGATCAATGGTAGAAGGTGTTCCTGTAGTTTGTGAAAAAGATACTTCTTACTTAGCACATGATGTCATACTTATGCAAGAATCTTTAGATTGTGATATTTTGTTCTCTCCTTTGCAAGAGGGTGTAAAATATAATGAACTCAAATCATTAGTGTTTTGGGAGATGAAATTGACATTAAGTGAAGATTCCTCTATTTGTTTGATTTTTTGCAAAGCATAACTTTCAATACCACTAGTGTCTATTAGTTTAGGATGCATTACTATTAAAGTTAGTTTAGAAGAATCGTTTGTGAGAGTGTTGATGTTAAGTGAAGGCTTCTATATTTCTATCAAAGGACAATAACCAAGACCATGAATTGTTTCTTGTGTGTTAGGCTCTATAGGATTGTAGACACCTTGGTCTCTAGCACCACATCCTTTTCCACCATACCCATGTTGTTTCATAAGTTCATAACCTTTTCCGTAAAGCTTTTTCATTGCTTTTGGATTGGTGGTTGTTCATTGTTGAGTTCGTCAAATTTTTTTGTGTAATTTTTTGTCTTGTGTTCAAAAGTGGTTGAGGTAGATGCTTTCAAAGGGTCGTCTAAATTTTGTGTTGACATGACTACTTTTTTGGGTAAATGCAAGAAGATGAGTCCACGAAACGTGGAAGTTTTTTCCTTAGG
Organism: Sequoia sempervirens; assembly: GCA_007258455.2. Taxonomy (NCBI): domain Eukaryota; kingdom Viridiplantae; phylum Streptophyta; class Pinopsida; order Cupressales; family Cupressaceae; genus Sequoia; species Sequoia sempervirens. Next base: position 1,076,568,201 of record VDFB02271358.1, on the reverse strand, counting down.
AAAAAAAATGAAATCAGCTTGCAAAAAAAGAGATCTTGTTTTTTAATAAATGGGATCCCATTGTTAAAAAGCGGGATTAAAACGGGATCCCGTTTTGAAAATTTTCCATTTTTGGAAAATTTTCAAAGTAGAGATCTTAGTTTGAAATTTACTCTAAAAGTGGAAATTTCCAAAATGACAGAAGTTTCAAATGGGATCCCCATTTTGGCTTTCCACGACCCTGAAAAAATTTCATTTTCGGAAAGTTTTCAAAACGGGATCCCATTTTTAAAACTTTATGAAAATGGAAACTTTCCATTTTTAGCAATTTTCAAAATGAGATCCCATTTTACAAAACAGGAACCTGTTTCATAGAAACATAAAAAAATTGTTTTTTTATGAAACGGGATCCCGTTTTTTAAAATATGAATTTTTGGTCAAGTTTTTGGGTTTTTTTTGGTTCGGGAGATGGCTTGGGGACCTGAACCTAAGCTTTGGACCTAGTTTGATTTGCAACTTGAAGGTCATGTTAATGTCACAAGAAAATAGTGACTTCAGACATATGTTT
>VDFB02271358.1:1076513465-1076567554 GCA_007258455.2 Sequoia sempervirens | reverse complement strand
ATCATCATTCCCCAAATACTCATAGAACTAGAATAATGGCACAAAGAGAGTGAAAACAAGGAAAAATCATTCAAGTCAACATGGAAGAGACCTATATGTCTCGATGCCTTATTTTATCCCCAAAAGGAAAACACAAGACAAATGAAAAAGATAAAATGTTTATGAAATTTAGAAGAATTTAGAAACATATATAGGAATGCACAAAAATAGAGAGAGATACATCAAATACAACAACATGGCCAATCACATTATGCTCGTGCAATCACATAAAGAAACATGAAAGAGAAAAACAATGCAAAATACTAGTAAGGAACATGTGAATCAACTAGCAAAAGGGACCACAACACATATAAATAATAGGACAAGGCTAACTAACCCCTTGCCCCCATAAGTGAAGGACAAGGATGAGTCGAGATAAGTGACGAGAATGATCTTGCAATAAAGAGAATGATTTGCAATGAATGAATAAAATGTAATAGTGAGAATGTTAGGATCCTACATCTATTACATGGCAAGGACAAAAAGGGAATGCTTTAGGTCAAGATGGATACTTAAAGGGTTTAAAATTCTTCAGTATATTCTTTAAAGGTTTACAATCATTAGTGTGGTGTCCAAAGAATCTATGATAAGCATAAATTGGTTAGGTTTTATCAGTTTATTTTATGTCAAGTTTTCAATTTAAGGTGGTAATTCGATTAGTTGGCAACACAAAAGAGAATAGAAAATCATCTAAGTTTTGTAAAGTTCTAACAAGTTATAAAGAGATTTAGGAGGCTCATACAGCTACTGCAATTGGTGTTTCTAGTTTTCATGTACTCTAGGTCTCTTTTTCTTTGGTTTGATTATGATGTTGTCATCACTTTTTTCTTCTAACTGCAAAACATTTCCTTTTTCACAAAAGGATGTGTTAGGAGTAACAAATTTCTCAAAACTTGTGAGATAATCTCTCTTCTGCAAGGGAGATGTAATTTAAGGTGGTTGAGGAGGAAAATCTTAGTAAATGATATGGAGTAAGGAACATATGAACTCTATCCCATCATTATGTTTAATTGTTGCTCGTATATTCCTAAACCAAAGGAAATAGGTGTCCACATTTTGGAAGATGAAACTTGGACCTATTTCATGCTCTGTTTAATTAGGGAACCAATATCCTTCAACCATGTGACTCAATTGAGAGATGGACTAGAGGATTCCTATTCTAATTGGATGAGGGTTCACCATTAAATGAAGCTTCAAAGCAGAAATACAAACTCTAATCCACTAAACCCTAGAAGCTTGAAAGAACTTAATCAAATTGATAAATAACATGAAAAATAAAAGCACCTAGAAGAATGGAGAGGTCAAACAAATGCCTTAAAAACTTGTAAATTGTTGTTTTAAGGTGCACTAAATTGATATGTCATGTTGGGTGATTTAGTCCTGCTACAAGAATCTGGGTAGAATCTGGAATCTTTTGGTGACTATTCTGGATCTACATAAAGCTAGTAAAAAGGGTATACAGGGACTCATATGCCCAAAGGGATGATTTAGTGCTAGTATTAGGGTTCATTTGATATTTTGTAGTTGTCGCCTTTTTTGATTCCTCAAGTTCAAACATTTGAATTATGGCCTGTAGGTGAGCTTTTGTGAAGATGACAACTTCTTGACAACTTTGACAACTTTTGAAACTTTTTCTTCAAAGGATCTTCAAGCTCCAATTCACTTAGATTTGTAAACACACATCAAGAGGGGAAAATGTTATGGTGTTAGGGAATAGGGATTTTCCTTGGTCAAACCCCGTTTTGGTAATTAAACCTTGAAATGAAATGAAATATCCTGAAGGAATGATGAATGAAAAAATGCAATATTGTAGCTAACCAAACCCTTGAAATAAAGGTTGCAAACTTGTATGAAATGACTTCAATTGATGTGGATCTTGAATCTTGATTAAATTCTTGAAACTTTATCTTGAATGCTCACTTTAATCATGAAACCTACATCACAAATGTTAGCTTACAAAAACACATGATGCATGAAGACTTTGATATGATGCTTGAGTCTTGAATGTAGCTCCAAAGGCTTGATGATTTTCTCTTGAATTCCCTCTTGATCATAAACTTTACTTAAGAATGCTTGATCTCAAAATTGCTAGGATACATGAATACTTGAATTGCTCAAAGAAATTATGTGAAATAACCTTGTATTTATACTTGTTTATTTCCAATTTGTCAAAATTACAACACTGCAAGTAGACATCAAATCTAGGATAATAAAATCTCACCAAGAATTCTAATTAAAATAGGTCCAAGTTAATGTAGGACTCATACTGCAAGTTTGGCTTATAAGTTCCAATGGCTTAAACCTGGGACACAAACTTCGAGAAGTGTTATGTTTAATGTAATATTTAAAATTAGACCCTAACACCAAGGTGGGACTCATATGCCCAAAGGGGTGTATGAGTCCCAAATCCCTAGATCTAGAACACATAACTTCAAACATTAAATTATGATTTTTCATTTGTTAAATGTTGGGATTATCCTTAGAAAAATGCATTTAATTAGGCTTGTAGATGTAAAATAGGACCAATTAAGGCATAAATAAGACAATTTTTGACAGGTGTGGCCCAAAAAAGTGTTAAAATGTAAAGGGATACATTTTTCTACACTACATTTAGCCCCCACTTTAGTAGGAGGATTACCTTGCATAAAAATCATGCTAAAGTAGAAAAATTCACATCAAGAGGGGTCCAGTTGTACCAATGTAAATGGTATAGGATGAAAAAGATCAAGGAGGTGGTCAAGCCCCTAGGATCCAAGATCCTATTTCAAACCAACACAAGTGCAACAATAATATACACAAACATACAATGACAATAACTAATAGAAAGAAAAATTAAAAAAATTAAAAACAAAAATTAAAAGGGATGGATCAAGCCTCGACTATTTTTCCATCTCGATACATAGATCAGGTCTCAGTTGTTTTTCCAAGAAAATGTTTACAAGTGGAACACGATGTCAACTATGCAAACAAAATGCATTCTCACACAAGATAGTGGAATCCGATATCCACTAGGTGAACCCCCAAAATGTTGAGACACATACGTACATGACTGGTATATGCTGACACACATATGAGCAAGTGGTTATGGGAAAGGCATGCCTATGGTCAAATACCATATTTACTCACCATACCAAAGCTATACCTCATGATAACTTTGATAAGGTTCCACAAAATGAAACTTCGACCTTACGAACAACATGAAAGTAAAGATTTGTTCAAAGGGACTTTGCTTAGTTCATGTATGGTCTCTTCTTAGGCACCATCACACCTCATGTCTCAAAGAGAGGAAAAATCAAAGAAATATCAAAATCTTGAAATAAATCAAACCCAATGACACCACCCATAAAAGGACACAACACAATAAGAGATAAAATTATACAATGCAACATGAGAAATGCCACAAGATAATGTCAATGTATGCCCCCACTTTAAAGTGATTGCTAACACCACTGATGTGAGCAATCTACTTTAAAGTAGCCAATGAAGAAGACATGAGAGATTATTCAAAAAACTCTATGCCAAGTCATATATTCCCAAATGAAACTACATCATGGATAAGGGTTTGCCCCCAAAACGCAACAACTAAAGATAAATTAGTACATCACATGTGATCAAGCTTAAGGAATGTCAGCCACATCTAAAGCTTTCTCTTATATATATATGGAAGGCGGCCAACTATCCAAAAGACACAATGAAAAGTGGCATACAAGGACAAGGCTACCTAACTATCTTTCCCCCACTTAGTGCAAGACACTGGTGAGCTGATGTGATTGATGAAAAACTTGGAAATCTATATTAGTTAGAGCAACTAGGTGCTTCAACATAAGGAAGAGTGCTAGGATCCTTAAGATGTTGAATTTTATTACTCAAAGCCTTACATTTATTATTAGAATGACCATAAGCTATATGATATGAACAAAATGAAAACTTGTAATTTTTTATTTTTTTTAGAGGTAGAGATAGCAAACAATCTAGGAGGAGTCTCGACAAGATACCCTCTTCATCAATAGTAGAAGATGTTCCGTTATTTTGTGACAAACATATCTCTTTCATAGTACAAGGTGTCATACTTACACAAGACCCTTTAGATGGTGATATTTTGTACTCTTCTTTAAAGGAAGATGTAAAATATAATGAACTCCAATTATTGGTGTTTTGTATGATGACATTTATATTAAACGAATATTTATTTATTTCTTTCATCTCTTTTAAAGTATTATAATCACAACCACTAGTATCTATCAGTTCTGGATGTGTTAAGGTTAAGGTTGGCTTAGAAGAATCATTTGTAAGAGTGTTGATATTTATTGAAAGATTGTTTATTTGTTTCGAGGGACAATAACCAAGACCATTAGTCATTTCTTCTTTGTTAGGCTCTATAGGGTCATAGATACCTTGTTCTCTCGAAACACATCCTTTCCACTATACCCAAGTTGTTTCATAAGTTCATAACCTCTACCATAATTCATTTTCAATTCTTTTGGATTTGGTGGTTGTACATAATCAACTTCATCAAAGTTTGTTGTGTAATTTTCTTCTTCTTCTAAAGTGCTTTAAGTGGTTGCTCTCAAATTTTGTGTCAAAATTACCACTTTTCTCTTCCCTTTTCAAACTCTTTGTTTATGATCTTGTATTACCCCATGACTCTAGGTGTGTAATCTAAAGAACCCCAATCATCTTCCAATAAATTCATAACTTCTTCAATACGCTTCTCCTTTTCTTTCTCTTGCATGGGTTCCACTTGTATGGTTGGTGTCAATGTTTTCAAACGACTTTGTTTATCTTTCTCAGCGTGCCAACAACTTTTAGGTTTAGGATTGACTTGGACTATGCAAACTTTATTGTTGTAAACATAGTTGATTTTACAATGAAGAGTAGAAGGCACTGCTTGCATTTCATGAATCCATGGTCTACCTAAAAGAGGATTATATGAAATATCATGAGACATAACATGGATAGTAATTTTCAATGTGACTTTGTCAAATCTCACAAGTAATGTTATAATACCAAGTGATTTCTTCCCTATGTTATCAAACCCACAAATAGATAAAGAGTTTGGTTGAATTTGGATTTTTTATATTCTAATCTTATCAAGAAGGTTTTCACTACACACATTAGGTATCAAACCATTGTCAATTAGAGTTTGTTTCATCTTCTATGTAGAGTATTAGCTATTATCATGAAAGCATCATTTTTTTTCACTTCCAAAGGAGGGATCCAAGTTTGGTGGAAAATAATGTTAGCATTCATTCCTTGAATTAGGGCCACTATGTCATTCGGGTTTTCACTAAGGGAAACCACAACTTGTTGTAATGCATTTTGAAGCATACTATGGTAACTAGGTGAGGCTTGAATAATGTCCCATAAGGATATCTTAGTAGTAGGATTATTAAGTTGTTCAACAAGATCATACTCCCACTTTGTGAGGGAAAATGAGGAGCACTAGGTAAGATAGGTTAGGGCAATGGTAATGAAACAAGAGTGGGTTCTTGTTGCCTATTGTTCCTTGTATGAACTATATTTGAGTAATGATATTGTAACTTTTTTGTTGTAAAGTATTATCATTATCAAGTTTCCTCATAGGCAGTTCTAAGATAAGCATAGGCTTATTTTGAGCTTGTGGTTGTTGTGAGGGTGGATAAAGGATAAGAACTAGATTATGAGATCACTTCAAGGGATATATAATGTGCATAACCTCAAAAGACTCATCCTTATTGTGATGCTATTTTAGCGAAGGAGAGTATAAAGTTACCTCATCATTTTCATCAAATAAAGTTGGATTACTAGTGTTTGAAATACATGCATAAATTCTATCATTCTCTTACACCATGATATCTACCTTAGTAGGAGATTTTTTGGAGAGGATAAAAAAATATGTTGATCACATTCCATGGTTATGTTTTGTAAGGTAACTTCATCACAAGTAGGGTAGGTATCAAAAGAAGCACACGTATGATTGATTGGATCCTTTTGTTCAATTAGATGTTTCCTAGTGGGACAAACACTAGGAAAGGGAGAAAAAAGAATCTCATGAATCTCAATGAGTGTATCTTGTCACACAAAAATATCTTCTTCAAAAATAGAAGGAATATTAGGAGAAGAACAAATGTAATTATAATAATATTTTTTTATGACTTCATCCTCTTTCACTAAAATAATATCACAAGCAAGAGATGAATTGAGACTACATAGGGTGATGTTTAGAAATGTGTCTATGATCTCATTCTCTTGTGCCATAATAGCTTCCAATGTAGGAGAGTTTATAGAAGAGGATCTTTCAACCTTGTCATGATTCTCAATAGGTGTATCTTCTAACACCAAAATACCTTGGTCACAAGTAGGAGAGGAATTGGGAGAAGATGAAATATGATTATCATGATTGTCTATGTTTTCATATTCTTCTATTACATCATTACCACAAATAGAAGAGATATGAGGGTTGTGGAATTAAGGAATATGTTAACATCTTCACTCTCTTGCACTAAGACAAGTTCTCATAACTAGGAAATATATTGGAGGAATGACTAACATGCTTGTTAATAAAAATTTTCTTTAAAAATTTGGAAACGAAAGATACTAACATTGTGAGTGTGTGCCTAAAATACCATGTTTCAAAAATGTAAACAATTGTCTAACAAATCTGATGATTTTCACTATTGAAATGGGTTCTCAAATGTTGTAAATGAAATGAACATAAGATAAATGATATGCTTTAATTCCAATTCTGATTACAAATGCACTTGAAATGAAACCATTTTAAGGTATATCTAACGAAATGAATGAAACAAAACAAGGACTTGTTAGCAACAAATAAAAGCATAGAAATGAATATTTTAATGTTGTAAAATATAGTTCAGACCTGATTCAAGACTAAATTTCCTAGATGGATGAATGAGTCCAAATTAAGGTTTTTGGAAGGTTTAAATAGTAAACTGATGGAGAACTAGATGGGGGAAGATCCAACTATTCTCCTTAGGTAATTTAATTATGTCCTAGGATCCCTAAGTTGGATTGACTATCAACCCCAAAGGGTGAGTCAACTCTCAACAAGGAAGACCTAGAAGTGGTTATTTTAGGATTTGAAGGGTTTGCGACCAAGAAAAAGCTTGGAAAAGATAATGTAACGTTCAACTCACAAAACCTAGTAATGCAAGCTAAATGATGAATGAAAATGATAAAATAATGCAACAAGTTATGGTATGTGTACCTGGGAATTCTAGAAATGTAATGAGGATTCTGGAAATGCAAAGAAGCTATCAAAATGTACTATGGAGGAATAAGACTCCATTATTGTCTTATTAGTGTTGTTGTTTTATGGGGAAAATGCAAAATCTTTGGATGTTGAAACAAGATCTGAAAGGATCTCTGAAAAATCCCACTTGGAGGAATAAGACGCCCTTGCTACCATCTTCATCACAATTTGAATTTCCAAAATATCTAAATGTGATCCTAAGGCTTTATGTCTACACTTCCTTCTTCTTTGATCTTAGGTTTTGAAACTTCCAAATTTGGCCTATAGGTGAGTTTCTGTGAAGATGAAAAATTTGCAATGCAACTTTGCAACTTTGCAAATTTTCACTTCAAATGATCTTCAAGTCTTCAACCTAAATCTACAAACACAAACATGCAAGAGAGGAAAAACTTGTTAATTATTACTAAATGGGGGTTTTCTTTGGTCAAACCCCTTGTTGGTAATTAAACCTTGAAATAGAATGAAATGGAGGGAAATGATGAATGAACAAAAAACTATGTTGTAACTCACCAAACCCTTGTAATAAGAGGCTACAAATATTCTTGAAATTGCTGCAATGGATGTGGTTCTTGAATCTTGCTTGAATCATGTTGATCTTGCATAAAAAAACTTTCTTGAATCATCAACACTACATCACAAATGTTAGCACAATGATAGACATGATGTAAAAATATCCTTGATATGATACTTGAATCTTGATGAATTGCTCTCAATCTCATAAATTTTCCTTAGGAATGCTCATTCAACTTTCTTGATGAGAAATGAAAGAAAGAACCTTGTATTTATAGATATCTATGCTTAAGATCAAAAAATTACACCACAACAAGATGACACATGAATTCACTAATTAAAGGAGGAAAAATCCCACCAATATTTGAAATTCAATCCTAGAAATACCTTAAGGGGGACTAAGATTCCCTAGGTGGCGTCTTAGTCCTGAGGCATGAAAATTGAGGCACAGACTCCAAAAAGGGGCCCATTTAAGGAACAATTGAAATTAGGGTCCCAATACTTTTGGCGGACACTGACACCGTAGGTGGCATCTTATTCTTGACCCAAAAATCAGGGACACATAGCTAGAAACATTAAATTATCATTTATCCATTGATGTTTGTCAGGATTTGTCATAAGAATATATAGTTCATTAGGGTTTTGGATGCAAACTAGGACCAATTATGACATAAATAAGGATAAACAAAGAAATTTTGGACTAAACAAGTGTTAAAATGCAAGGGTATGCATTTTCCTACACTACATTTAGCCCCCACTTTAGTGAGAGGAGGAACTTGCTTCAAAATCATGCTAAAGTAGCCATCTACGCAATCAAGAGGGGTTCAAATGTATGGGTGCTAGTATGATAGGATGACAATAACCAAGAGGGTGGCCAAGCCCCTAGGATCAAGATCCTATGGTAAACTAACATAGGCACAAAGGAACACACTTGTAGATGATATATGAAGCCATAACCAAATCGCAAACATACACCATAAAAGATAGAAAAAGGAAAAAAAGGAAAAAGAAAAATACAATGGATCAAGCTTTGACTGGCTATCCAACACGTTGTGGACCAGGTCTAGGTTGTTTTTCCAAAAATATTTACAAGTGGAACACGATGTCTACTATGCAAACAAAGTGCATGCTCATAAGGGCTAGTGAAGCTACTTGTCCAATAGGTGAGCTCCAAGAGGTCCATATCAACATAATAGTCCCATGACTATGATAAGGATAAAAATAAAATGCATTCTCACAAGGGATAGTGAAGCTAGTTGTTCACTAGGTGAGCCCCAAGGGACCACATCAAAGCCATACCTCCATGACGTTAATTAGGTAAAAAAATGAATGCTCGCAAGGGATAGTGAAGCTAGTTGTTCACTAGGTAAGCCCCTGGGGACCATATCAAATCCATACCTTCATGAATTTAATAAGGTATAAAAGGAAAATGCAACAAGAGAGAAAGAGATGTTCAAAGGAACTTTTCTTAGTTTGTTTGAGGTCCTAATCTTAGAGGACATCATTGTTAACATCTTCAAAAGAGGATAAATACAAGGTCTCATCTTAGGGAACATCATACCTAATATTTCCAAGAGAGGACAAGTGGAAAGGTCTCATCTTAGGGAACATTGTACTTAATGTTTCTAAGAGAGGACAAGGAAATATCATGCTCTTGGGGGAAGTCAAACCTAATGACACTACCAAGAAAAGGATGCATTGCAAGAAGAAAGGAAATCACACAAGGAACATGAAAACAAATGAAAATGAAATCATGCCAAAATAATGCCATTGTATGCCCCCACTTTAAAGGAATTGCTAAGACCATGGTGTGATCAATTACTTTAAAGTAGGAAAAAAATGAAAAAGGAAAAGAGGGTTCCCCCTAGAAACATACAAGGGATCTATGGATTCAGTTTTAGTAGATCTCTTTCTTGCAATGATATTAGACAGCTCAGAACTATCATCATTCATCAAATACAAATAGAACTGGAAGAATGACACATAGAGAGAAAACAAAGAATTTTTTTTTGGGTCAACATGGAAGAAACATGAATATCCTAATGTCTTGCATCATCCCAAAAAGGAAAAAACAAGACAAAAATGTAAATGAAAGGAAAAGAAAAGATAATGAAAAGTATTTTGTGTCAACATGGAAGAGACATAAGGTGTCTCGATGCCTTGCGTCATCCCCAAAAGGAAAACACAAGAAAAAAAAGAAAGGAAAAGAAAAGATAATGGAAAAGACAAATGTTTACGACATATAGAAGAATGAAGATACAAATAGAGGAAAGCACAAAGAGAAGAAACATCAAATGAGACAGGGGATCACATTGCACATATGTAATCACATAAAAATAAAGGAAAAGAAAGAAAAGCAAAAATAATAGTAAATCACATGCAAGTCAACCATCCAACAGTTCATCCACATAGTAGTCTTGTTTAGTATATGTGAAATTCAAATCACTAGCGAGAAGGACAACATTAAGTGTTGTACTAGGAGAATCACCAGGTTCAACACATGGTGCATAACTCAATTTAGGAGGATCATCATGGTTGTTATTGTTTAAGATCCTGAAAGAGGTAAGTAAAAAATTCAATTATTTATTTGCTTGGTCATCAATCCTAGTTTTTTCTTCATCCTCATCCAAGTTAACCACAATACAAGGACAAATGATAATATCCATAAAAGGTGTCGGTTCTTGTTGTGTTGGAGACATTTGATTGGCTGATTTTGGTAATGGAGGAGGCTCATCGTTTATTGTTTCTCCTTCATTCATCTTTCAAGAAATAGCATGACATCTATTCCTATGCTCTCTAGCATTTCTTTTTCTTTTATTATGGTTTTCAAGTTGTGTTTTTGTAGGAATGGGTTTTTCAATGATAGGTTCCTTTTCTTCTTGTGAGGGAAGAACGGAAGAAACCATGGAAGTTTGTTCAACCACTTTCTCATTGGCTTTATAAACTTTTTTAGGATGTGGAATATGATTTCTTTGTTTTTCTCTTGTCCTTTCATGGGAGATAGGAAAAGGATTTTGTATGGATAGGTCTTGTTTAGTCGGAAGGGCCTTAAGTTGAACATTGTTTTCATCAAAGGGTGGAGGTTCAAACATAGGTGTAGGAAATTTTTTAAGGGATAGACTAGCTATGCATTTTTCGTTGAACCTTTGGTAGGAAAGTAAAAGTAAGTCCTCACAGGGTCTTATGGGATCCATGGGCTTAGGAAAAAAATAGTCTAAGGAGAAATTTCCATGGAAAGATGGAGGTTTAATGGCACTATGATTGATAGTGAGTATATCATTGTCGACTAGAAACTTTAAGCACTTATGGACAATGGATGGGAACACATTCATGGAATGAAGACATTTGTAGCCTAACTTCACATGAAATTGATTTGAATTAGAGATGATAGAGAATGATACATTTAATTTCTTTGCTCCTACTTGTAAAGGGAGTGTGATCAAGCCCATCATAGCATAAGAAAAACCATCATGCCTTTTAATCCATGCTTTCAATTTATCATATGTATATTGAGTGAGTTCATGCACATATAAGAGTTCCTTTATGATCAAATTCTCTCCATAGAAAAGATCAATTAAAATCCAAAGAGTGGGCCTATTATTTATTATGTTAGCTATGTAAAGAGGACCATCAAGTTCATTTTTTATTTTTTCTTCTGAAGAGAAAGTAATGTCAATGGGCATTGTGGTTTGTTATTTACAAGGCTCGATGTCAATCACTCCTATCATTCTCGCAATAGGACTTTATGTTGATGGTCAAAGTAACACAACAATGTTAAGCATAATATTTCTATCCTATTACTCTTGAAAAAGATAAATAACCTAAAGTTATCTATATTCCAAGGTCTCTCTAGTTGGTTCTCAACTATGTTGATTTTTTTAAGTGGCCTATGCAACTGTTATGTTCAAGGAGCCTACTGGTAAAAAGGGTAGAAACTGCATCATAAAAATTAATCTAACTTTTGGGGGGGTGTAAATAAATATGGAAAGATAGGACAAAGCTTAGGAAAAAAAAACATAAATGTATATTTCCTTCAATTCAAACATACAAACTTCACGATGAACATTATTTCCAAACAACTAAACTATAAAATGATACAATCGATAGCAAAATATATACTATTGCATTCATTCATAGTGAAAATTCAATACATATACAAATAATTCATTGTTACTAAACTCCAAAACTAACAAGAAAATATCATCAAATCATCATTAAAACTTATAGATCAATGAATACAAAGATAACTTCATTCACAAATAATTCCATGGAAACAGTTTCAGATTTAGATTCTTCTATTGAATTTCATCAAATAAGAAACATTTATGAACAACATTCACTAACATACGAATGACCATTGTTCATTGACATCACCATTAAAACTAAAACTTGGAAATATCATTAATTGTATTAAAACAATAATTAAGTGTCTAAGTATCTTTGTATAAAAATAGTAAAAGCTTCTAAAGAAGTAGAAATTATCCTAAATTCTCCTTAGGATGCTAATATTTCCTCAATTAGCCAACCTTTACAATATGGAAAGAAAAACTACATATAGACCAATCCTAACACTAATCTCTCCAATCAAAAATTTGAGATCCACCAATTAAGGAACAACTGGAAGTGCATAAGATGACTGCCCATCATGATCGTTAGTTCAATTATTAATGACTGTTATCAAAATTTGATGCACAAAGAGGTAAGGTAGAACTGTTGGGAATCTCCATTTGAAGTCATTTCATGATCCTACAAAATAGGAGAGAAAGAGAGAGAGATTTGTCTAGCTGACCATGTCATTAGGTGTCCATTAGGAACAAAAAATTCCACTACCACTTTATTCCTTCAGTTTTTTCTCAATCATGTACTCATCATTATTATTAAATAGTTGTTGGAGCACATCTTCATCTGGCCCAACCACCCAACTATCTTCAAACTTTATTCTTTTCAATTTTGTAGAAGAAAACTATTGCATATCCCCAAGTTTAATAAGTTCTCTTCTAGCAGCCATTATCTCCTCCTTGATATCCATAAGTCTATCAATCAATAAGTCATCACCATCATCCCCCTTGTGCATTTCCTCCTCAAACCCACTATTCCATTTTTCCTTAAGTTTTTCAAAAGGGAGGCCATATTTCAAAGGGATGTCTTCATTTATAAGCATAGCAATGACTGCTCCCAACTCCTCAATTTGTTCATTAAAATCTTTCCCAACCTATTGTACCTCATTCCTATGATAAAAAATGATTAAGGATTGAAACCTAATAATTTTGATGGCATTTTCAATAAGGTCTGCATTATCCTCCTTAAGGATGGACTACTCCAACAAAGTTTGTTTAGACAACTTATTGATGTCCTTCAACTTCTTTGTATGTTCTCTATATTCTTCCCCATGTTTCCCAAGATCCTCAACATGTGAATTCATGTTGCTAACCAACTCCAATGCATCATCATGAGATTTGTAACTTTGAAGAAGAAACTCCACTTCTTGGTTCAACCTATCAATCCATTTATCCAACATCCCTACCTTGCTTCTCATTTCAACAAGGTCATTAGCTTCTTTCTTACTTAAAAAAATGGGTGTTGTAGGAGAAACAAATTATAGAAAAATATGAGAGGATATGTCCTTTAAGAACCTATGCAATTGATCTAATTGTGTCTTGAGATCATCTTTTATTTTCTTGTCCTTTACCATTCTTGACTTGGTGGAGGATGCTACAATATCAATTAAGTCCATTTGCTGATTTCTTGTAGGCCTTCCCAAGTTCACAGTCCCTAGTTGATAATCACTTAACTGGATCTTTGATCTGTCCTTATCTACCATTACAATGGAACACTCAGCCATAATCTCTCTATAATTTGTCAATTTGGTGGAGTGAAGGACTCTATCCTTTTTCTTGGGCCTCTCCTTCTCAAACTCTTTCATCATGTCATCCTAATTCAAAGGTTGGGGCTGGAATATTTTCTTTTTCTCCAAGTTAAGCTTCAACAATGTTGGGGCAACATGAGTAGTAACCACTTGTTCTAAGAAAGAAGTGGTAGAGGAGAGAGGTCGTAGAATTGTTACCTTAGGTTGAGAATCAACCTCTTGTTTCTCCTTAACTACTCCTTCATTTGCAAGCCTATTAACTTGAACTATCTCTCTTTCCTCTTCCAATCTCCTTTGCTCATACATGTTATCTCTTGTTTCTCCAATTGATTAACTTTTTCCCACATTCTTTCTACTTCCTACTCATGCTTGGCTTGTTCTTCTGCTTCCAACTTATTTAGCAAGAGCTCCTCTTTATCCTTCTTTACTTGGGCTCCCTCTGCATCCTTGAACTTGGCTTCAATGGCTTCTCTCTTTCTTATTTGTTGAGACTTTTCTTCTTCCAATTCATGGATTTTTTGCAACAGACCTAACTTATATTTTTCCTCCTTGAGTTTCATATTTTCTTGCTTTTGTTAATGTAGGAGATATTCCTTCTTGTTTTGCTACCTTGCAATCTCTTCAACTTTGGCCTTAGCCTCTAATTCCTAATTTTTGGCCAGTGCATTAGCTTGTGCTTTACCATCAACTTATTTTTGCTTTGTAAGTTCCTCAACTTGTGCTTTATCATTTTCCTCTCTCTTTAAATCCTCAAAGAGTTTCCATTGGTCCTCTAGATTCAACACATGTACTTCCTCAACATTTTCAATGTACTCAAAAAACACAACTTTTCTAGGCTTATCATCTGACTGTGTGGCCTTGGAATCAGTATCAATGTCATGAATTTCAACCTCCATTTCCTTCCCCTTATGGGTATCTTCTTTCTTATGAATACTACTTGTAGGTATCTCCTCAATAGATTCTCCTAGGAGAGAAAGTTGGGATGAAGTTCCTTTTGTAGCTATTGTAATTTCTTCTCCTTGTGGCTCATGAGTATCTTGGGAAGGTATTTCTAGATCAGCCTTTCCTCCAGAGCTAGGAGGGAGATATTCTAATTTATTTTTAGGATTTTTTCTCCTCTTTGTTCTCTTTTATCCTTTGGTGCCTTGTTCTTTCCTCTTCTTTGAAGTTTTATCCTTTAGCTCATATCCTCATCACTACCCATTGGATGATTCTATCCATTATTGTACTAGAAATTTGTCTAATATCAATAGATTCTTCCTCATCCCAATTGATTGGGTCTAAGTTCTTGGTACCAATGTTTTATACCTCATAGTCAGGATCCAAACCCACACCATCATCAAATAGTGTATCAGGAATGTCCTCTTTTACTCCAAACTCAATCATAAATGGAATAGGAAGACTTTCATAGCTTCTCTTTCTAACATCAAACTCATCTTTGCAAATCTATCAAAAAATCCTCCAACAGGTTATAATGTTTCTCAAAAAGGGTAGGAAGAAACCATTCATCTTATGTCCTGGATCAAAATGCTTCTAGGATGTATACAATACCAATCTTAGGTGACTCAAATCATCACATACTTCTTTTGCAGCTACAATATGAGCACAATTGTATTCTCCCAACTTCATAGGAAACTCATCACATCCTATTTTCTGTTTACTTGCAAACTTTCCATTGATCGCTAAGGCTTGATATAAGAATTCCATGAGGAAAATCCTATCATCTTGGGAGTAGGTGAGGATTTCCATCAAATCCTACCAACCAGAAGTAAGAGAACTTGGGGTATTGGATATACCAATGTCCCCATTTAGCAATGAAAGCCATGATATCTCTACTCAACCTATATCCAACATCTCTAGTCAACCAGTTAATGATGACATAAAGGAATGCATCATTAACCCTTCTATAATGAAGCTCTGATGTTTACAAGGTTAATTGGTCATAATGCTCTAATGACTTCTTCTATCTAGGAGCTTCCCCTAATTTTCCTACTATATTCAATCTAGGAAATACACCCATCCTTGTAGCAACATATACAACATATGAAGTCATGAAGAAGATCTTTGTTTGATTCACTTTGATCATTTGATTGTGCAGGCTGTCTAACAAGATCATTTCCCAATTAAATTATTGCTTTCCACTCAAAATTTCCTCAATAAAAGGAAACATCCACTCTTTGAAGCATCCAAAATCTCTTTTCCCAGATACCCTAGAGAACATCATGATCAAGTGATAAATATCCTTTTTGAAGTCTCCCCTCTTAGGTTGATATGGCACTTTAGTTAGAGACTTATTTTCAACATTTAACCACTTCTTGTTCATGTGAGCCCTATTGGTTTCTTTATGCTAGCTGAAAAATTGCAATGCCTCTAACTTATTTAGTTCCTTAGGGTTCTGAGGGGTAGGTTCATTGAACATAAACTTTATCATTTTTGGGGAGAGATAAATGATCACATTTCCTTGAAGGTCAACACATTGCCATGTTGTAAGGTTGTAAACCACTGCAATTGTGAGTATAGGCTTCGAACACTAGACTGATAGTGGGAAATAGTCACATGTGCTAGCTTCAATTGATCTATCCTCTTAGTTCTTGCAATTACATCTTCAAAGAAAATTTCTACCAAAAAATCCTCATAGTTGAATGGGCCTAGATTAGTATCGGTAATATCAGCCCAATCTAAGTCTAACATGCTTGCAGTGATAGTAGCAGTCTTGTACTTGTATTTCTAGGTATAGGATGATTACTTCACCTTTATTTTGTTAGGCTTCACTTTCCTTAAACCCTTGGTAGCCTGGCCCTCCACTTATGGAACTTCCCCAGATAGTCTTGAGATTTCTTACTCCTAGAAAACAACCCTAGACTAGACCAATAGAAAGCATGAAAATCAACATTAGAAGATATTAGGAATTAGAAAGCTTCTAACAAAGGCGGGATGGAGTTAGGGTCAGTATCGAAATTAGAATTGGGATCAGAATGGAAACCAAACCTATAACCATTCAATAGTTCAAAGTCTAGTTTCATTTCAGTTCCACTTTCACCAAAAGAAAAGTATGCATAATGGAGAAAAAACCTTATCAGGAGTTGGATTGAAATAAGACCTAAATTCTTGTGCACATATTCATGAGTTGAGTTTGCTCCTAGCTCCACTTCTGCCACTTTATCATTAAACATGAATAAAATCTATCCAAACACTTATAACGACTTGGGATGAAGGTCACATGAAGGAACAAGAAGACTTAGAATAAAGGCATGACTTCATCATTGACAAAATATGGGTGGGATCAAGCCACGTAGGGCATGATATTGGAAAGAGATGGTGCAAAAACCCTATTTTCCACAACCCATCAACTCAAGAAATTAGGTCATCAAAACCTAACATGAAAGCCATTGAATCAACATGGGAAGAAGATCATAAGGGTCATCACATGGGTATCCAATCTTTTAAAGCACATGAGATCCTTCAAATATGAAACCCTAACTGAAACTAGGGAATGACAGTATGGATACCACCAAACTAGAAAATAGGTGACTAACAAAAATGAACAGTAAAAGACAAAAAGAAAATGGGAAATGGAAAGAAAAAAAATAGAAAAAAAAGTGAAATAGAAACATAAACATGTGAAGATTCATGAGAAAGGTCTTGTGAACACACAATGAACACCACAAATAGGAAACAAGAAAAGAAACAAAATAGAATGGGGGTGAAAACCCACCCACCTCAAAACACTACCAAACAAGATGAAACTTGATATGAATCCACTTGCAGATTCTTTCCCTTGACTAAATCATGCTCCTCTTTCACATTTTCTTTGCTCTAGTTTGCTAAAAAAACTTAGGCAATAAT
This sequence comes from Sequoia sempervirens, assembly GCA_007258455.2. Classification (NCBI taxonomy): domain Eukaryota; kingdom Viridiplantae; phylum Streptophyta; class Pinopsida; order Cupressales; family Cupressaceae; genus Sequoia; species Sequoia sempervirens. The sequence continues at coordinate 1,076,550,041 of VDFB02271358.1, read as the reverse complement.
GATAATGAGCCAATTAACCTTGATTAAGGTTTAAAATCCATTTCACGCATGTGAGGAGGATGTAATTAATGTGGTTGGCCAGGTTTAGAATCAAAATAGGGATAAGTACACAACATCTGCATATGTCATAGGTAAAGCAGAAGTAGAAGTAGAGTTGAAATTGAATTAGGAACTTGATGAAAGCTCCACATTCCATTCTAGTTCTGGTTTTGACCCTAGGACAAGGTAAATGACAAATAAGGAATGGGGACGGAATCAAAACCAAAACTAGATCCAAATTTTTTTCCCAAAGTTCTAGATTCGGTTCTAATTTCAATTCCACTCTAGGCAAAGGAACAAACACCAACACAATAAAAAAGAGAAAATGAAAACAAAAGGAAATAGGACCGAAACAAACCCCATCCCAAACAAGACACAAATGGGGACAAAAACATAAAGAAAACCAATGGGAGTAGGATCAAAACCAAAAATGTATCTAGATCCATTTGGAAAGTTCCAAGTTTGGTTTCCTTTCTAGTTCTACTTCCACCAAGAGGAAAAGAAACCACAAGCAAACAAAAGAACATGGCTAGGACTAGAACCAAATCTAGACTTGGAACCTTCAAAAAGTTTTGAGTCTAGTTTCCATTCTGGTTTCACTTCTGTTAGAAAAAAGGAACAAGGACTTGGGTGGGAAAAGAATAACTCCTAAGAATGAAACAAAAACACCAAGAACAAATAAACACAATGGGGACCCACTTTGATCAAAAAAAAATGGGGTGGTTATGCAAGGCATAACAATTAGTGACTTGGCTGGGAAAATAGTTTACCCATTTTCAAGAAATTGAAGAATTCAGTCACCCATAACCTCTAGTTCATGAACATTTTAAACTTCAAGTATGATCAGTTATGGAAAACAAGGTTGATCTTGAATCTCAAAATTTAAATCAACATTAATGACTTTCAATTTGAGTGTGTGCATGTATGGTGCATCTATTTTGGTAAAAGCTCTTTCTACTCTTTAACAACTTTATTTAAGATTCAAGCTACGTAAGTTGAATCCCTATGACAATTGTGCAATGATATCCTGTGTATTGCTCCACTACTAGATGAGCATCCATAGCCTTGATGGAGATACCTCTAGTTCTCTCAAAGTATTGCTCTACTATTAGTCAGGCATCCATAGCGATGATAGAGATACTTGAATTTCCCTTGTATTGAGTTTGTCATTATTCAATGATTCTCTTTTCTTCTCATTTTATAAGATTTTCTTGAAGGAATTTTTTATTATATTTTCTCAATACTTAGATGTAGCAACCTGAATTCTAGGGTTGATAATTACAATGGACTTCATGAAAGTGTCAAGATTTGGATTTTTCACCAGAATCTAAAATATAGTCACCTAGAGACAAATGGGATTTTATATAGAACAAATGTTCTTATCTATTGTGTGATAGATTCAACTGTGGTTTATGAGATCTCTTACAATATACCTATTTTTTTAACCTTTCAGACCATTATATAAAAAATAACACAAGATACAGGTCTTGAAATGAAAAAAATTCCACAAAAATACCTAAAAATACCTAAACCAACTTCTATCCTAGTACCTTCAACATACAGTGAATAACCACTTTTTATTTTGAAATAGAGAAAAATGGAAGTCACCCCAAGACACGGGAATAGAAATAGAAACCAAAAGAACAAAACAAAACAAGAAAACAAATGAGCCAACTAATTACATATGTACAACTAGCCAAGACATCAGATCCTCATTGACCAAAATAGTGTTTGATAAACTGTTCATTGACTGGAAATGGAACTAGCTCTCCCATTAAAGTACTCAATCAAAAGGCATTTTCACTGAGGATTTCAACGATTTGATAAGGACCCAACCAAAGTTGGTCAAACTTCTAATGGTCTCCTCTCTTTTCCCTGGCTTTATCCCATAATAGTACCAGGTATGATATCCTAAAAGCTTTGATTTTCACTCTTTTTTCAAACCAACATTTTAAAACAACTTGATGTTTAGAAAACTATTGTAAAGAAGCATCTCTCTGTTCTTCCATATTCAATAAACTGGTTAGCCTAACTTCTTTCCGATCATCGTTTGAGTAGAATTCTTGTATAAACCTAAGAATAGGTATTTATAAATGGATAGGAAAGACCGGATCTTTTCCATAGACTAACTTGAATGGTGATTTTCCTAAGCTGTCATTAATTCAAGTTCTATCTACCCATAAGGAAAATTTAATTTGACTATGACAATCCCTAGGACTACTTTCTAACAGCTTCTTAATCACTTCTAATATATTTTTATTTGTAGACTTAGCTACTCAATTCCCCTATGGGTAGTAATTAGAAGAATACTTTAACAAAAATTTATGCTCATATTCCCATTGAATAAATTCTACAAAAGAGAAAGCAGGGCCATTGTCACATACCAGGGAAAACGACATTGCAAAGCTGGTAACAATTCATTCGTTAAGGAATTTGATGACAACCTCAATGGTGTTGTTCATACAAGGCTGAGATTTAGTCCAACATGTGTAGTAATTAGTTTTCGTCAAGGTAAATTTGTGACCTATAGAAGAATTGGGGTTAATTACACCTACAAATTCTAATGCCCACTAGGAAAATGGGCTTACCTCATATACCCGTTGTAGAGGTATTATTGGGTTATGTTCCCTGGATGTGGAATTCTAACATGTATGAAATCTCTGCACATGTTGGTGACCATCATAGAACACATGGGATCAGTAGTAACCTAATCTCAAAATTTGGTGAGCCATGGAATTGGCAGAACCATGTCTAGTAGCATCATTTCCATGAAATTTTGTTATGGATTATTTTTCTTATTATTGATCAAGGCAGCGTAGATAAACACCCTCAAAGTTTCTTTGGTATAGATCTCCCCCCTTGAGCATGTAGTGGGAAATATTCATCCTAACTACTCTCCTCTGAGTGGCATTCATCCCATCTACAAATTTTTTGTTTAGCAACCAAAAAATCAAATCAACATACCAAGGATCACTTGTAAATGATTGTATCGTATACTACTGACAAGTAATATTAGTATCAACATCTGCCATTTCCTTGGATAGGACTTTTCCTTGAACTAACTTCATTGGATGGATTTCTAGTTCAAATTCTTGTAATATTTTCATCCAATTTCCTTGTCTTTCAGATAGTTCACTCTACATAAGAAGAGACTTTATGACAGGGTTAGGAATTGTGGCAATAATTTGACTATGGATGATATAGTGTCAAAGCTTCTCAACAACTCACACTACTAAAAAAGCTTGTTTCTCTAGGTGGTGGATATCTAACTTCAAAATTATTGAACTAAGAACTCATGAAAACAATTGGCCTTTCATCTCCTTCACCTTTTCATTGTGTCAAAATAATAGTACAAGAATGGTTAGATGCAAAAGAATATATGTAAGAGGGATTTAGATAGTCAAGACTAGTTAAAACTAGTGCCTTTGAAATAGATTGTTTAATATGCGAGAATATAGATTTAGCCTCATTTCTCCATTAAATATTAGTATCCTTATTCATCATTTTGTTGAGGGGTTTGACGATCACCGCAAACCCAGTTATGAATTTTTGCACGAATTTTATCTTCCCAAAAAAGGATCTCATCTCCTTTTTGCTACCAGGCATGGTCAATTTCATAATGGAGTCCACTATGTCTGGGTCAATTGAAATTCCCTTCTCTGATATTATGTGGCCTAGTAATTTTCCTTCTGAAACTTAGAACACACACTTTCTCAGATTGAGGGAGATTCCATAACTTATGCACTTTTGAAGGACCTTTGATAGGTCTGTGGCATGCTTTTCTATATTCTTTGAAAACATAGTCAAATCATCCACATATATAATAATACACTTACCTAATGCAACATCCATCACTCGCTGAAAGTAGCTCCAACATTGATAAAACCAAATGGCATCCTCTAATAAGAAAATGAAACCCACTTGGTAGTGAAGGCAGTATTCATCCTATCCTTGTAATTGACCATTACCTGATTGAATCCTCAATATCCATCTAGGAATGAAATCATTTTGGAACAATTCACTATTTGTAGCACCTCATCTAGAGAAGGAAGGGGATAATTGTCTTTCTTGGATGCTTTGTTAATATTTTTGAAGTCTACATATAACATAATCTCTCTGCTCTTTTTATGAACATGAACCAAGTTAGTGACCCAAGTTGAATGTCTCACTAGAAAGATTATCTTTGTAGACAACAAATTTTGCACTTCCTTTTGAATTAAGGGCTTGATCAGGGCATTAACTGGGCACTACTTTTGGAGAAAAGGCTTTGCTTTAGGCTTCAAGGGGATAGTATGTGTCATTAATGATGTATCAAAAAATTTCAATTCTTTGTATCCCCAAACAATTGGTACTATATCCACTTTTAATGCTGCCAGGATTTTCTCCCGAATGTATTTGGGGCAAGTTTTTCCAAGGAACACATTCTTCTTAGGGCTTGAATCTGCTAAGTTAACTGACTCGTACTTCCCTCCATTAGTGTTAACAGGAATATTTTCATGGGCTTGAGGATCAGAATCAAATATCCTCTCCAATTCTATCATTCCATTAGGAATGTTGTCTGTTTTCAGATTCATATTCCCTTCTACATCAAATGTTTCTAGATCGCACTCCCCCTAATCTCTTTTTGATTCATCAATAATCTAACCTTCAAAGATGTTTGAACTTTCCAAGAAGGAAAGTATATGTTGGTCATCATCAAAGACTTGGAAATTTTGAATGTTATCTAGAATGGAAGGAATTGAGACTAACTCTACTGAAAACCTCAACTTGGAATCTTGTATGGGTTCCAACATACTGGCAGCCACAACAAGTGTATCTGCAATCTGGTTTCCCTCTCTAGGAATCAATTTGATCCCAAAGGCATCAAATTCCTCTATTAGATTATGTATTTTGTTTCTATATGCAGCCAACCTCTTGTTATGGCATGTGTATTGACTATGAGCCAGCTTGAAAATGACCTCAAAATCTCCCATGATTGTTAGAAATGTAACCTTTTTCTAATGCACAAACATCAGTCCTCCGGCCAACACCTCATATTCTACCACATTGTTGGTATAGCCAAATTGCAACCTGTAAGAAGAAAATTATGTTTTCCTTTTCAATTTTCTTAGGTCAACTCCCACTCCACTCCCTAATTTAGACTTAGATTCAACAAATTTGAGGAACCACAATTGATTGCAGGTAGGTATTTCTTTCCTAGGATGAACCGGGGGTGATTGTTCACAAGAAGTAGATGGTGACTCATACTAGTTTAGGACTTCTAGACATGGGGAATGGTCTGAATCATGATCATCATAGATCTTACTCAGATTTTGGACTTGTGGGGGAAATTCTTCCTGACTCTGATCTTGATCAGTGGTTTTACAACTAGTAATTATTTTTAGCAACCCCCTTGGAATTGGAAGATTAGCAGGGATTGGTGTGTCAGATAGTTGTTGAAATTCTACAATCTCATTTCCCAAGGCTGAACACAAAGCTTGATTTTGTCTTATTGGGGGAAGGACTTCTTCCTAGGTATTATTGATCCTTGTCAATACATTGGAATTTATAGCCTCAAAGGGAAAATGATTTAGGGATGTTTTGGGTTGGCACTCACAAGTTTCCTCAGACTAACAGACATGGTTCAAAATATCTATGCAAGGTTGACATGTCAATTCAGAATGACTTTGTTAATGAATCCTGCACCAATTTGGGAGCAACAAACTCCATAGATCAACCTCTTCTCCTAAAACTATCATATCTTGTTGCAATTTTCTAATTAGAATTTTCTAGTTGATAGTGTTCATTGGGTCACTGTGTTCTAAAGGTTGTAGATCATTAGGATTGAGCATTTTAAAGGTCAAGATTTTTTCTCTTTTATATACTCCTATCTTAGTTTCAAATTATGCTACCTTGTTAGGGCAGACGTGCTCAGTGATCATATGTTTGAGACGAGGGTCACTTTCAATCCTAATTTATGTTGGTACCCATTTCCATGGTAGCCACATGTATTAAAAATCTAAGGATAAATAACCCCAAATAATTTTCTTTAGGTCTTGTCTTAGAAGCATACCATACGTCTTGGGGATATCAGCCACTTGAATATCCATATAAGTATGGATCCATGGTCAGATCTAACCTATACATGAATAATTTTTAGTTCCTCTACCACATTAACCTCAGTTTTATCAAACTGAATTACCTTCTTGTGATTCTGAAGTGGATTCAAACCTAATTTTTTACAAATGGAGAAGGGCATGACATTACCTGAGCCTCGAGAATCCAAGAGGTAGTTGTGTAAATTTTTTCCAAAGATTCTCAAGCTTAAAAGGAATATTGGGATCCTTGTACTACCTCTATACAAGGTTGTGTTCATTTCATCTTTTGGAGTTTCTTTATTCTTTCCTTTTGACCAATTTTCCTCTTCTAGAGCTCTTAACACAATGTCTAATTGTGCAAGCCACCACTTTAGAATGTCAGAGAAGGATAATGATGTCTCCTTTTTGTATTTCTAAAATAAAATAAAATTCTATGTCATTTTTCATTTGATATTTAGGAACAATAGATGAGTTCCCTTTTTTTTTAAATTCAAGTGGGCCTTTGGTGGAGGTAAGTTGTTGTCTGCATTTTGATTGGATGGAACTATGGTGTTTGAAGGAGCAGATGTGGTGAACAGGCCTTTATTTTGATTCCTTAGGAAATGACCTCCTTTCGATTGCAAATCTTGAGCATCATATGTGTCTTCTACTAGTTCATTTTCTTCTTGACTAGGGAATGGAGATTCCTCATCAAAGAGCTCATAAGCCATGGCAGTATCTATGGATCGACCAAACTTGTTGGGAGAACCTTGCAACAGAGCATCAACCTATGCAATCTTGACCATCTTCTCTATTTTGGGACAGTTAACCTCATAATGTGTTACAGTGTTGTGCAACCTACACCAAATTTTCATGAAGTTGAGGTCTACAACATTTGGAGTATGTGGTTTTTCATCACAAGATTGATAGTTATGGGAAACTCCCCCATTGTTTGGAACAATATTCCATTTTATGTTGTTATTGGATCTCTAGTTGTATCCCCTATTTTGATTATGGTATTTTTATTAGGGGAATTCTAGTTTTGGAAGTTCCTCTAGTTCTGATAAGTGTTCTGACTGGAATTTTGATTGCAACAAACACCCTAATTAGAATACCCTCCCTGATTTTGGTTATGAAGGGGATTGAATTTAAGTAGTTCCATCTCATTAGTGACCTAAGACAATGTTTTCTTAAGGGTTTGCAACTCTATTGTCAAGTGAGTACTACACTCACTTTCTACAATGGTTGTAGCTGACAGATGTAAAATGGGGTTAGACCTTCCAACTTGGTTATGAGAATTTAGAACTTGCTGCGATGCGTTAGGAGTTAGTCCACTAAAGAATAGTTGTTGAGATGGAGATTGTAACTCAACTAAGGGTCCATATGTGGAATGAGACATCCGTGGGACTATATTAAATAGCGAGGTAGGATTAGCCATTTGGGAGTATCTTAGAGGAGGGAAAAATCCTCCTAGACCTCATGCTTGTGAGCTAATCTACTATTGCAGTTTAATAGAAAGGTGGTAAACTTTGGAAAGAGAATTAATTCCATTTGTATTGTATTTTCTCTACAAAAACACACCAATCAGGGGGTCTATGGCCTTCAGGTAAGCTTGCATAGCAATACTTTTAGCCACAAAGTATGGATCTTGCAACCTCATATACATCCTCTAGAATATGGTATTGAACAAGGGTAATGGTTCATGGGGCTCTTTCCTAATTGTGGCAAACTAATGATATAGGATTGCAGGATAAACATAAAATTGAAACTGGTTAATGGAGGCCTCCTCTAACTTTGTCCAACTCAAGATTAAACCTATAGGTAGATTAAAATACCAATTATAAGCTGTCTCCTAATGAATAAGGAAACGACCTACACACAACATCATGGTGCTCAATTTGACCATGGGTACATGCATCTTTGAATGTCTATATGTACTCTTCAACCCTTCTTGACTCACCATGAGCATACCTAGGGAATAATTTCTCCAAGTTCTTTGGCATTTTGTGTATGCCACCAAGAATGACTCCTAGTGGTGGAGGATTATTGTGAAAGAATGTCATAGGTGGTGGTGGTGAATTTGGTTGTCCCACCTGTGGTATTGATGGAAACCTGGGTGGAGTAAGTTGTGGTGTTAACGGTGGGATAAAAAATCTATAGGATTTGGGTCTAACATGCATTTGGAGTTCAACTAATGGTTCTAGATTTGTAGTATATCTAAGAACTCTTTCAAACCTTTCTAGTGAAAATGACCCGATTTGAGCTAGTATGTTACTTAAGGCCCTCCTTCTAGTACCAAATTTGTTGATGGTCAAAGTAACACAACAATGTTAAACAAAATATTTCTACCCTATTTCTCCTAAAAATGGTAAATAACCTAAATCTATCTATCTTCCAAGGTCTCTGTAGTTGGTTCTCAACAACACTAATGTTGTTCAATGGCCTATGCAACTGTAATGCTCAAGGGGCCTATTGGTAAACAGGGTACAAATTGCATCATACAAATTAATCTAACTTTTGGGGGGCTGTAAATAATAACCAAATATTGGATAGATCTTAGGACAAAAAAACATAAATCTAGATTTCCTTCAATTCAGACATCCAAAATTCACACCAAGCATTATTTCTAAACAACTAAACCATAAAATGATACAATCTATAGCACATATATACTATTGTATTCATTCATAGTGAAAATTCAATACAAACAAATCATTTGTCATTCTTGAACTCCAAAATTAACAAGAACATATTATTAGCTCATCATTAAAAATCATAGATCAATGAACACAAAGAAAACTTCATTCAGAGATAATTCAATGGAAATAGTCTCAAATTTAGAATCTTCTATTGACTTTCATCAGATATGAAATATTTATGCACAACATTCACTGGAATACAAATGTCCATTGTTCATTGATATCACCATTAAAACTCAAACTTGGAAATAACATGAATTGTATTAAAATTGTAAAAGAGTCTAAGTCGCTTTGCATAAAAATAATAAAATCCTCTAAAGTTGTAGAAATTATCCTAAATTATCCTTAGGTTGCTAATATTTCTTCAATTAGCCGACCTTTACAATATGGAGAGAAAAACTACATATAGACTAGTCCTAACACTAATCTCTCCAATCAAAAAATTGAGATCCACCAATTAAGGAAAAACTAGAAGTGCATAAGATGACTACCCATCATGATCTTTAGTTCAATTGTTGATTACTCTGTTATAATAATTCTCATGGCCTTCCCAAGTTCATAGTCCCTAGCTGATAATCACTTAACTAGATCTTTGATCTATCCTTATCTACCTTTGGAATGGCACACTTAACCACAATCTCTCTAGCATATTTCAATTTGTGGCGTAAAGGACTTGAGCCTTCTTCTTGGGCATCTCCTTCTCAATCTCTTTCATCATGTAATCCTAGTACAAAGATTGGGGCTGTACTATTTTCTTTTTCTCCAAGTTAAGCTTCAACCATGTTGGGGCAACATGAGCAATAACCACTTGTTATGAGGAAGAAGTGGTAGAGGAGAGAGGTTGCAAAATTGTTACCTTAGGTTGAGAATCAACCTCTTGTTGCTCTTTTTCTTCTACTTCCTTTTCAAGCCTATTAGCTCTAGCTTTCTCTCTTTCCTCTTCCAATCTCCTCTTCTCATACATGTCATCTCTTTTTTTCTCAAATTCCTTAACTTTTTCCCACATTTTGGCTACTTCTTGCTCATGCTTGGCTTGTTCTTCTACTTCCAAATTCTTTAGCAAGAGCTCCTCTTTATCCTTCCTTCTTTGGGATTCATCTGTAGCCTTAAACTTGGATTCAATGGCCTCTCTCTCTCTCTCTCTCTTCTTTGTTGAGCCTTTTCTTTTTCCAATTCATGGATTTTCTACAACAAAGCTAACTTATCTCTTTCCTCCTTGAGTTTTAGCTCTGCTTCCTTTTGTTGCTGCAGAAGATCTTCATTCTCCTTGTTCTTCCTTGCAAGCTCTTTATCTTTTGTCTTAACCTCTAATTCATGTTGTTTGCCCAGTGCACTAGCTTGTGCTTTGGCATCAACTTCTTTCTACTTTGCAAGTGGCTCAACTTGTGCTTTAGCATATGCGTCTCTTTTTCTATTCTAAAAGAGTTTCCACTAGTCCTCCAAAGTCAACACATGTTCTTCCTCAACATTTCTAATGTTCTAAGTAGACACAACTTTGGAAAGCTCATCATCTAACTATGTGGCCTTGGAATTGATATCAATGTCATGAATTTCAACCTCTTTAGCAAGAGCTCCTCTTTATCCTTCTTTTTTCGGGATTCATCTATAGCCTTGAACTTGGATTCAATGGCTTCTCTCTCTCTATCTCTATCTCTCTCTCTCTCTCTCTCTCTCTCTCTCTCTCTCTCTCTCTCTCTCTCTCTCTCTCTTCTTTGTTGAGCCTTTTCTTTTTCCAATTCATGGATTTTCTGCAACAGAGCTAACTTATCTTTGTCCTCCTTGAGTTTTAGCTCTACTGCTACAGAAGATCTTCATTCTCCTTGAGCTTCCTTGCAAGCTCTTTATCTTTGGTCCTAACCTCTAATTCATGTTGTTTGGCTAGTGCTCTAGCTTGTGCTTTGGCGTCAACTTCTTTCTTCTTTGCAAGTGCCTCAACTTGTGCTTTAGCATATGCGTCTCTTTTTGCATCCTCAAAGAGTTTCCACTAGTCCTCCAAAGTCAACACATGTTCTTCCTCAACATTTCTAATGTTCTAAGCAAACACAACTTTGGAAAGCTCATCTTCTGATTGTGTGGTCTTGGAATTGATATCAATGTCATGAATGTCAACCTCCATTTCCTTCCCCTTAGGGGTCTCTACTTTCTTATGAAGATTACATGTAGGTATCTCCTCAGTAGATTCTCCTGGGAGAGAAGGTTTGGGTGAAGTTCCTTCTGTAGCTATAGTATTTTCTTCTCCTTGTGGCTCATGAGTATCTAGGGTAGGTATTTATAGATCAGCCTCTCCTCCAGAGCTAGGAGGGAGATATTCTAATTTCTCTTTAGGATTCATTCTCATCTTTGTTCTCTTGTATCCTTGGGTGCCTTGCACTTTCCTCTTCCTTGAATTTTGATCCTCTCACTCCTTTATCCTAATCACTACCCATTGGATACTTCTATCCATTACTATCTTAGAAATCTATCTAATATCACTAAATTCTTCCTCATCCCAATTGATGGGGTCCAATTTGTTGCTACCAATGTTTTCTACCTCATTGTCGAGATCCAAAACCACACCATCATTAGATAGTGTATCAGGAGTGTCCTCTTCTACTACAAAATCATTCATCAGTTGAATAGGAATCCTTTCATAGATTCTCTTTCTAACATCATACTCATCTTACAAATCTATCAAAAAATGCTCCAATACATTATAATATTTCTCAAAAATGGTAGGAAGCAAACCATTCATCTTATGTTTTTGATCAAAATTATTCCAGGATGTATACAATCCCTACCTTAAGTGACTCAAATCATCACATACTACTTTTGCAACGACAATACGAGCACTATTGTATTCTCCCAACTTCATGGGAAACTTGTGGCATCCTATTTTTTGTTTACTTGCAAAATTTCCATTGACTACCAAGGCCTAATATATGAGTTCCATCAGGAAAATCCTATCATTGCAACATCTTGGGAGTAGGTGGGGATGTCCATCAAATCCTGCCAAATTAAAGTAAGAGAACTTGGAGTATTGGATATACCAATATCCCCATTTTAGCAATGAAATCCATGACATCTCTACTCCACTTGTATCCAACATCTCAATTCAACTAGTTAATGATGACATAAAGGAATGCATCATTAACCATTCTATAATGCAACTCTAATGTCTGCAAGGTTAGTTAATCATAATCCTACTACGCCTTCTTCTATCCAAGAGCTTCCCCTAATGTCCTACTGCATTCAATCTAGGAAATATACCCATCCTCGTAGTAACATATACAACACATGAAGTCATGAAGAAGGTATTTGTTTGATTCACTTTGATCATTTGATTGTGCAGGTTGTTTGAAAAGATCATTTCCCAATCAAATTGTTTCATTCCACTCAAAATTTCCTCAACAAAAGGAAACATCCCATCCTTGAAGCATGAAAAATCTCTTTTCCCAAATACCCTAGACAACATAATGTTCAAGTCATCAATATCCTTTTGGAAATCTCCCCTCTTAGGTTGATCTGGCACTTTAGTTAGAGACTTCTTTTTAACCTTTAACCACTTCTTGTTCATGTGAGACCTATTGGTTTCTTTATGCTGGTTGAACAATTGCAATGCCTCAGCCTCATTCAATTGCTTAAGGTTCTGAGGGGTAGGTGCATTGAACATAAAATTCATCATTTTTGGGGAGAGATAAAGGATCACATTTCCTTGAAGGTCCACACATTACCTTGTTGTAGGGTTATAAGCCCCTATTGTTTAAATTATAAGCTCTAGACACTAGAATGATAGTGGGAAAATAGTCACATGTGCTAGCCCGAATTGGGGTATTATCTCAATTATCCCAATCACATCTTCAAAAAAAATGTCTACCAACAATTCCTCATAGTTGAATGGGCCTAGATTAGTATTGGTAATATCAGCCCAATCTGAGTCTAACTTGCTTACAATGAAAGTAGGACCTTTGTGCTTGTATTTCAAGGTATAGGGGAGCAACTCCAAATTTATCCTCATAGGGTTCACTTACCTTGAACCCTTGCTGGCCTAGCCCTCCACTTGTGAAACTTCTCCATATGCTCCGGAAATTGCTTACTCCTACAAAAGAAACTTGGATTAGACCAATAGAAAGAACAAAAATCAACATTAGTAGATTACCTTTGATATTTCCCTATCCTTCCATAGGTATCATCTCATACTTAGTGAAATTTTAAACTTATTTAGGTGGAAGTAGGAAGAGAATAGGACTTAGAAAGCTTTTAAAAAAGGTGGGATCAGGGTCGGGGTCAGTATCAAAATCAGAATTAGGATCAAAACAGAAACCAGAATCATATTCATTCAATAGTTCCAAATTTAGTTTCATTCTGGTTCTACTTCTACCAATATAAAAGGATGTGGAATGGAGAAAAGAAATTATCAAGAGTGGGATTGAAATCAGACCTAAACTCCTACATACATACACATGAGTTGAGTTCACTCCTGGCTCTGCTTTCACCACTTTATCATTAAGCATGAAGCAAATTTAACCAAACACTTATAACAACTTGGGACAAGGTCACAGGAAGGCACAAGGAGACCTAGGGCAGGATATTGTAAAGAGATAGCGTACAAACCCTAGTTTGCACAACTCGTCTACTCAAGAAATTAGGGTATCAAAAACCTAACATGAAAGTCATTGAATCGACATGGGAATAAGATCAGAAGGGTCATCAAACAAGTATCCAACCTTTTAAAACACATGAGATCCTTCAAATATGTAACCCTAAGAAAAACTAGTGCACGATAGTACGGATACAACCAAAATGGGAAATTAACAATAAAACAACAAAAATGAATGGGAAAAGAAAAAAATAAAATGGGAAACAAAAGGAAAAACAAAACAAAAACTGAAAGAAGCAAGTGAAACAAAAACAAAACACACATAAAGATTCATGAGAAAGGTATTTTGAATGCACAATGAACACCATGAATAAGAAACAGGAAAAGAAACAAAATGAAACAGGGGCAAAAACCCACCCACCTCACAATGCTACCAAATCAAATGAAACTCGATTTGAATCCACTTGTAGATGCATTCCCTTGACCAGATCATGCTCCTCTTTAACAATTTCTTCACTCTAATTCACTAAAACAACTTAGACAATAATAATAATGAGCCAATTAACCTTGATTAAGGTTTAAAATCCATTTTGCACCTATGAAGAGGTTTTAATTAATGCAATTAATCTGGTTGGTTAGGTGCAGAATTGAAATGGGGATGAGGACACAACATCTACATACATAAGAGCTAAAGAAGAAGTGGAAGAAAAGTTTAAATGCAATTAGGAACTTGATGAAAGCTCCACATTTTGTTCTAGTTCCAGTTTTGTCCCCGTGGCAAGGAAAATGATAACAAAGGAACAAGGGTGGAATCAAAACCAAAACCAGATCTAAAACTTTTTGCAAAGTTCAAGATTTAGTTCCAATTCCAGTTCCACTCTCACCAAAGGAATGGACATCGACACAAGAAAAATGAGAAAAGGAAAGTAGAAGGAAATGGAACCAGAATGAAATCCATCCCAAACAAGAAACAATTGAGGAAAAAAACACAAAGAAAACCAATTGGAGTGAGATCAGAACCAAAACTTGATCCAAAACTTTTAGGAAAGTTCCAAGTTTGGTTCTATTTTCGATTTCACTTTTGCCAGGAGGAAAAGAAACCAAAAGAAAATAAAATACAACTCAAGGGATAAATGAACCCAAGAGTGCAAGATGAACTAGACAAATAAATAAAACCAACAAGGCAAGAATGAGGTTGGGGCTGGAACTAAATCCAAACTTGGGACCTTCACAAAGTTTTGAGTCCAGTTTCCATTCTAGTTCCACTTTATCCAAACAAAAGGAACAAGGACTTAGGAGGAAAAAGAGAAACTCCTAAGATCGAAACATAAACACCAAGGAAAAACAAACACAAGGGGACCCACTTTTGTTAAAAACAAAATGTGGTGGTTATGCAATGCGTAACACTTTGTTCATGAGTATCCATATGATTTTGTTCATTATTATTCATGTTTTCATTATTCGTGTCAACACTCATCACGTTGGGCTTAGTTTTAGTAGCTTTAACAAATGAAATATTATAGTTAGGCATGGGGTTGGTAATTTTTTTTCAAGTTTTGGTTGGGAGGATCTATAAATTTATTTCCCTTGTCATTCACACCTCCAATTTGGATATGATTGGAATAAGTGAGGTCTTGCACAAGATGTTTAAGACGCTTGCAATGTTTAGTATCATGTCTCTTTTTTTTGGCGATAAGCATGATAGGAATTGTGTCTAAAGCTTAGAGGTAAATTCTTGCTAGGGTCAAGAGGTCAAACAAGAGGTAAGGTAAGCATGTTCTTGTTTAATAGTTGAGTTAATATGTTTTGAAGTGTGTTGGGTAAGGGAGTAAATTGTCTTTATAGATCCCTAAAGATATAAGGATTACTCTTCTTTATAGCAGCTACTTGGGTATCAACCTATTGGGTAGGTTGGGAGGTGGAATTTAGTTCAAGGAAACTTTTGTTTTATCTTTTGAAAGGCTGGTAGTTGTTTCAGTTTGAAGATTCATACATTTCAGGATGGGTAGAGGTGGATTTTGGTTTATAACTACCTACATAATTCTGATAATCTCGAAGGGCAGTGCATAAGTGCATGAAGGGAATTTCATCATGGTGATCTTGTCTTGTATCTTTGTAAATTTTATATGAACATCTTTTGAAGGTAAGAATCAGGAAACTTCATACTAATTTGGGAATATTTAAGTGATTGGTAATGCAAAATAAAGTAAAAAAATTTTCACTCCCATTTTTCTTACATCTTGTCAAATCAATTAATGTCATTTTAGGAACCATGTGCACTTGGAAATGGTTAATAAAGGCTCCAAAAAGTTCATTAAATGAACTAATTGAGTTATTAAATAATGCAAGAAACTAGTCCTCCATATTTCCTCCATCTTTCCTCCATGATTAGTCAAAGATGAAATTACTACACAAAGTAGTTAAGGCATTAACATGATTAGCATGATCTCCCTTTCCTCCATATTTCTCAAATCGAGGGATCTCTATACCTTGTGGCATAAGAGTTCTCAAAATCTCAAAAGATAGTGGGTTTCTTTTGACATAGTATGAAGGTGGAACATTTTGATTTTTATTTATGGTGGAAACTTGATGTTGAATGGATGAAAGGCTTTGTAAAAGATGGTTAATGATAGGGTCAATGTGTGTGTTTGGATATGGAGGTGAATATGGTGGTGGTGTGTATGTATTGGAAGGATAAGTGAATGGATTGGTTATTTGAGGAGATATAGGGTTAGATGCCACATAGATATAAGAAGCACTAGTGGAAATGTTTGACGTAGGAAGGGAATTTCTAGTTTTCTGCATTGTTATGGTCACTTGATGATTCATATAGGTGGAAATAGATGGTATGGTTGAAGGGGGAGGAGTTTGATTTCCTCCTTCTCTTTGCACATTGTTTGAAGTTTGAGCACCATTGGTGGTGGAAGGAAGATTTTTTCCAAATATGTGAGCTATGTTGCACACAACTTCTAGTCCTTCATCACTTTCCATCATTTGGTGAATATTATCTATGGCAAGTATGATAGTGTTGGAAATATTATCAATACTCACACTATCTTGTAAATGGGTCAGGTCATCATGCATTTTCATTATGTTTTCTTGAGGGATATGATAAACCATTGTTTTAATAGTTGGAATAGAACTTCTAGGTAAGGTAGGCAAAGCAAAAGAGTTATCAAAGGTATGGCCCATACCTAGTGAACCAATACCAACTCTAGAAGTAATAGAGCTAGATAACCCAAGATCCACAATGAGTGTTTTATCGTAGGATGCCATGAGTCTCGCACTCCATCTAACCATAGTATTGATAGTAGGACACCAAGTAGTGAAATTCATGCAAGGGATAAACCAAAGAGATTGCAATGAACACAATATCCAATTTTTACAATTGCAATTGAAATGAAAGAAATTGAAATAATAGAAACTCTGCAAACTATAACTAAAAATTGAAAGTAGCCAGCAGAAGAACAAAAAAGAAATTTCAAATCCTGAAAACTACAAAGTCAAAGTCAACAAGGACTAAGATGCTAGTAAGGGCATCTTGGTCCTATTGGTGAGATTTTGAGGTTCTAGAGGTTGGAACAGATAGCAAACAACAAAGAAAATATTCTTAGCTAGAAACCCGAATAGGGACTAAGACACCAGGAAGTACATTTTAGTTCTAATGGAGGATTTGTTCAAAAAAACAACAATTTTGGATTGTTTACAGTGTTCGCAGGTTGCCTACCCAGAGACCTGATGTTAAGAAATAGAAAAATATAAAAATGAATACAAGAAAAAGTGACTAATGAAAATAAATTGAGTGCAAAGTTGAACACAAATTTTTTTTTAAAATTTTGAATGCATTGAAAATGCTCCTAAATTCAATTAGGATGATTGATATTGCACTTTTTTAGTTTTTCAATGAGATAGGGTGATGCAAGAAAGAAAAAAATGTAACCTCTATGAACTTTTACTAATGAAAATATGAGAAACCCTAGATGCACTTTCACTAATTATACAAGATAAAATGCAAGAATGAATGTAAACTAGATATAGGACTTTAATGGACTCCAAATCAGAAAATGCATGCTCTAAAATGAAGCAAGTTCACTAAAAAGAACTAATGCAAAAATAGATGGGGGAAGATCCCACTATTCTCCTTACATCATTCAATTATGTCCTAGGATCCTTAAATTGGATTGACTATCAACCCCAAAGGGTAAGTAAATTTTTTACAAGGAAGACCTAGGGGGGGTTCTTTTAGGCTTTGAAGGGTTCACCACCAAGCAAAATCTTGGAAAAGACAACTTAACATTAAACTCAAAAACCTAGTAGTGCAAGCTAAATGATGAAATTATGCAATAGTAAGTTAAGGTATGTATACGTGGGAAGTCTAGAAATATAATGAGGATTCTAGAAATAGAAAGAAGCTACGAAAATGTGTTATAGAGGACTAAGATGCCCTTACTATCTTATTAGTTATGTTGCTCTTTTTTGGGGTAGATACAAAATATTCAGATGTCATAATAAGATCTGAAATAATCTCTAGAAAATTCCACTTGGAGGACTAAGAAGCCCTTGCTACCATCTTAGTCCCAATCTAAATTTCTAAAATCTCTAAATATGATCCTAAATCTTGATGTTTGCACTTCCTTCCTCTCTATTCTCAGGTTCTAAAACTTCTAGATTTGGCCTGTAGGTGACTTTTCATGAAGATGACAACTTTACATTGCAACTATGCAACTTTACAACTTTATACTTCAAATGATCTTCAAGTCTTCAACCTAAATCTACAAACAAAAACATGCAAGAGAGGAAAAACTTGTTGATTGTTAGTAAATGGCTGGTTTTCCTTGTTCAAACCCCTTGTTGGTAATTAAACCTTGAAATAGAATGAAATGGAGAGAAATGATGAATGAAAAAAAGACTATGTTGCAACTCACCAAACCCTTGTAATAAGAGGCTACAAATATGCTTGAAATGACTACAATGGATGTGGTTCTTCACTCTTGCTTGAATGATGTTGATCTTGGATAAAACACTTGCTTAAATCATAAATCCTACATCACAAATGTTAGCACAATAACAAACACATGTGATGTAACAATATCCTTGATATGATACTTGAATCTTCATGATGGCTCCAAATTCTTGATGAATTGCTCTTGATCTCATAAACTTTCCTTAGGAATGCTCATTCAACTTTCTTGATGAGAAATTTAAGAAAGAACCTTGTATTTATACATATTTATGCTTAATATCTCGAAATTACACCACAACACACTGACACATGAAATAATTAATTAAAGGAGGATAAATCCCACCAAGATTTGAAATTAAATCCTAAAAATACCTAAAGGGGGACTAAAACACCCTAGGTAACATCTTAGTCTTGAGGCATGAAACTCAGAGCATAGACTCCAAAAAGGGGACCATTTAAGGCACACTTTAAATTAGGGTCCCAATATTCTTGACCCAAAAATTGGGGACATAGCTAGAATAATTAAATTATCATTTATCCATGGATGTTTGTCAAGATTAGCTATAAGAAGATATATTTCATTGGGATTGTGGATAAAAAATAGGACTAATTAAGACATAAATAATGATAAACAAAGCAAGGTAGCCCCAAAAGAGTGTGAAAATTCAAGCGTATGCATTTTCCTACACTAAAAATAGTGGAAATCAAAGAGCACAAAATACCCAAGAATACGGAAAAACAACCTATAAAGGGACTAACTGGCCCAGGTGGGAAAATGAGTCCTAGATTATTGTTTTGAAACTAGATTCAATAAATTGTGAGTTGATTTTAAGGTGTCTAGGTTGTATGGTGGCCTGACTATTCCCAATTACAAATGTCCAATGAAATTGAATGATGCAGAATGAAAAAATGTAACCTATATCGCTGATACATTTTGACTCAAAATCCAACAATAAAATTTTGACGAAATTTCATTAGAATTATTTAATCAATTTTTTGATGAACTTTGAAACATCAAAATTCTAACCCAGTATCATCAGCTAGGTCAAAATTTTGACTTTTCAATGTTTGTCAGAAAATCGACGAAATAATTCCAATGAAATTTTGTTGAAATTTTGATGAACTTTTGTCAAATTTTGAGTCAAATTTTATCAGTGTATGCACTTTTCACTAATGCAATATTTTAGAAGTGGTAGATGAAATTCAACTAATGCAAATCGAATGAAAAATTAATGCATTCTATATTTAGGACTACAATGTTCTCCAAATCAGAAATATAAGGGTCCCAAGGAGGGGTTCACCAAAATTAACCAAAGGACATAGGTGTCCACCTTTTGGGAGATGGAACTTTGGGACCTATTTAAATCTTTAGTTCATTAGGAACCTAGATCCCTCAATCAAGTGAATCAATTGAGGGAAGGACTAGGGGATTCCTATTATAATTAGATGGGGGTTCACCATTAAATAAAGCTTCAAAGGAGAAATGCAAACTCTAATTCACTAAACCCTAGAAGCTTGGAATAACTTAATCAAATTGAAAAACAACATGAAACAAGATTCCCTAGATGAATGCAGAGGTCAAAACAAGGTAAGTAAAACTAGGAATTCATTCTTTTAAGGTGCACTAGGACTAATACACCAAGATGTGTGATTTAGTCTTGCTATAGGAATTTGGGAAGAATTTGGAATCTTTTGGTGACTGTTATGGATCTACAAAAAATTGAAAAAAAGGGTATACTAGGACTCATACACTCAAAGGGGTAATTTAGTCATAGTATTAGGTTTTGATTGATATTTTTGTAGCCTCTGGTGATCTTTTGTAGCTTACATCTTGTCTGATTCTCTAAGTCCAAAAATATGAATTCTTTCCTATAGGTGGGTTTCCATGAAGATGACAACTTCTTGACAACTTTGACAACTTTTTCAACTTTATCTTTAAAGGATCTTAAAGCTCCAATTCACCTAGATATGCAAACACACATGAAGGGGGAAAAATTTGGTGGGGTTAGGGAATAGGGGTTTTCCTTTTTAAAAACCCATTTTGGTAATTAAACCTTGAAATGAAATGAAATATCATGAAGGAATGATGAATGAACAAATGCAATGTTACAACTACTAAACCCTTGAAATAATGGCTACAAACTTGCATGAAATGGCTTCAATGGATGTGTATCTTGACTCGTGATTAAATGCTTGAAACTTTTTCTTGAATGCTCACTTGAATCATGAAACCTACATCACAAATGTTATCTCAACAATACACTTGATGCATGAAGACTTTGAAATGATGCTTGAATCTTGAATGTAGTTAGCTCCAACTACTTGATTATTTTCTCTTGAATTCTCTCTTGATCATAAAATTTCCTTAAGAATGCTTGACCTCAAAATTTCTAGGATACTTGAATACTTGAATTGCTAGGAGAAATTATGTGAAATAACCTTGTATTTAAAATTTTTT
The DNA here is from genome assembly GCA_007258455.2 of Sequoia sempervirens. NCBI lineage: Eukaryota > Viridiplantae > Streptophyta > Pinopsida > Cupressales > Cupressaceae > Sequoia > Sequoia sempervirens. The sequence goes on along the minus strand of VDFB02271358.1, from coordinate 1,076,529,250 downwards.
ATGCCTAATTTCTTGAAATTACAACACAACAAGCCAAAATTATATGTAAGATAATAAAATCCCACCAAAAAATTGATTTAAAATATGTCCAAGCTATAGTAGGACTCATATGGCAGGTTGGGTGTATGAGTCCCAATGGCTTAAACATGGGACACAAACTCCTAGAAGTGTTAAGTTGAATGTAATATTTAAAATCAAGCCTTGAGACCTAGGTTGGACCCATATGACTAAATGGGCCTATGAGTCCTAGACCCCTAGATCTGGAACACACAACTTCGAAAATTAAATTATGATTTGTCATTTGTTAAATTTCAAGATTATTTTTATAAAAATACATTTAATTAGTCTTGTGGATGCAAAATGGGACCAATTATGGCATAAATAAGCCCATTTTTGATAGAGAGGGCCCAAAAAACTGTGAAAATGTAAAGGGATACATTTTTATAGACTATAATTCCCTATATGAGGAAGAGCATGACAACTAATAGGTTTTGTTTTCATGAAGTTTTGTAAGATTTTCAATTCTTCGTCTATCCTCATATTTTTTGTGGGATATTATCAATATATTGCACATTATTTGTTGAAAGGGAAGTTGTGGGAAGTGAAATATGCATACTATTATACATAGGGGGTTGATTATCAACACTATTAGGAAGAGAACTAGAAAACCCAAGATCCATGATGAATGGTATATCACAGGATGACATGAGTCTTGAACTATGTCTCACTATACTATTGCTAATAGGACACCAAGTTGTAAATCTCATACAATTTTTACAAACTTAGCCTAGAAATGCAAAATGGAAAGAGGATTAAAATGCAATGCAATGGCCTAGAATGAATGTGTAAATGAAATTTTTTAGATTCTAAACAAGGAAATTTACTAATTACACTATCAAACAATCTAAAAATAAAATTTTGTAAATAAAAAATTGAATTTAGACAATGCACTAAATGAAACAAATTAAGCTATATATAATGAAATTAATGAAACAAAAAATCAACAAATTGAAATAGAGATCTAACAGTAGCAAATAGAAGCATAGAACTGAAGATTTCAATTTCCAGAAATGTAGATTTAGGTTTGACTAGGGACTCATTCACCCTAGAGAGAATGGGTCCTAGATTAGGGTTTTGAAGCTGATTTTTATAGATTTTTAAGGATTTTTTAATTATTATTAGATTGAGGTCTACTACAACATGTTCCAATTTTTATTTTCTATAAATGTAATGTTAAATACAAATTGAAAATGTGACAAAATAATGAACTAAGATACCTATTTTTATATTCATTTTTTTTCAACTTTCAAATGCAAGTTTATATGATCTAAATGACATGCAAGATGACTGAATTTTTTGTATTTTTCAGATTTAAAGAATGCAAACAATGCAATTCTAAAATCTTATATGAGATGAAAATTTGAATGCAAACTAAGACTCCCTAAATGAGATATAATTCAATACAAATGAATGCAAATGAATGGATGATATAATCTAAGATGAAAGGAGAGAATCCAAAATTAGAAAAATACAATGATCAAGAGGTTGCATTCAACATAACGAAAAATAGGAAAAGAGGTCCACCAAAATGAATTAAGAAGATGATGAACCTATTCTTTTTAGCTATTTCATTCAATTATACATAGAAGAACATCAGGAAACAAACCTAACTAATATAATATTAAAAATTTAGGTTTCAATATGTTAAAATGATGTGTACCAGTTATAAAAAGTGCTTTTTTGGGCCTCATTGAGGACTCATTTTCCCAGTGGCGAATGGGTCTCTGCTAGGGTTATGGAAAATTGATTTATGGGTTTTTTTCTTCAATGTCTACACTCCAACATCCCAAGTGTTGAGCTCCAAAAATTTAGAAATAAATTATGTAGAAGAGTTTCCATGATCTTGCAAGAAAGATGACAACTTTTACAATTTTGCAACTTTGACAATTTTTGTTCTTCACATGATCCTCAATCTAAAACTTGCAATCACACATCAAAGGAGAATAAAAATGTTTTTTTGTTTGGGAATATGGGTTTTCCTTGGTCAAACTTCATTTTGGAAATTAAACCTTGAATTAAAACAATTCATAATAGGAGAGAGGAATGAACAAGGTTATGCTACAACTCACCAATCCTCAATTGAACCTTGGAGTACAAATCAATAATCTTGCATGAACTAGTCTCAATGAATGCAGATCTTGATCACAACACTTGATATGAAACAACACCTTGAATATGCTTAAATTGGATCTTCAATGCTACATCAACATATTATCTCAACAAAATGCATGATACTTTATGCCTTTGACATGATGATATGATATTTTATTGTTGTAATAAACTTTAATAATCTACTCTTGAGTGCCTTTGAAATTCTCTTGAATGCTCTTGTGAAAGTATTCTTATGATAACTTGAAATTTCTAGCTAAAACTATGTGAAATAAACTTGTATTTATACATAACTTAAGATTAAATCCCAAAATTCAAATAGTACAAGCCCACATCAGATCTAGGATTTGAAATAATTAAAATATCACCAAAAACACATTCCAAGGGGGTGTCTTTAGTTAAGGATGACCCATTCACCATATGGTGAATGGGTCCTAGCATACCTAACTAGGACACATTTTAGGGGATGTGAAATAACATTCCAAAAGGGGATCCTAGGACCTAGTGGGGACCCATTTTCCAGGTGGAAAATGGGTTCTAGGTCACTAGCCTAGGACACATTCCTTGCAAAATTAATTGTTGTGGAATTTCATATAAGAGTTTTAAGCTTTATTTCTTGAAAAATGCAATAAATTAGGCTTGGATTTGAATTTGAGGGACCAATTTAGCAAAAATTAACCTCATTTAATTAATAAATCCCTAGATTAGTGTAAAAGTGTAAACATACACTTTACAACACCCTAAATAAGGCTCCATTATGTCCATTTTATCATTAATTATTCACTCCCAAATTAAGTAAGGAAAATGAATACTTTTTCCATTACTACAGGTATATATATGCAATACATTTGACAAAGGTTTGAGTAAATGGGACCTTCTGAGATTATTTAAAAGAACCACAATTAATATTATATATATGTTTTCAAAATTAATATGTTTATCCAACTATAATGTTGGCATGGAGGAAACCATTTGGCTAGGTGTGATCATGGAAGTTGTGGAGATCATGGTTCTAATTATCATGACCATTTTCTTTAGTATCCTAAAAATTCTAATACCTATGGAGGATGGTCCCAACCTTCCCGTCCATGATCTCCTAGGTGAGATATTGGTTGAAAAAGAACTAGAAAATTCCCTCATCAATAACTTACCATTTCTATAGTCCATACTTAGTAGCTTACTGAGTAGAATGCAGATGAAATTGGTGCTCTCATTGGATGTGAGTCAATTGAAGACACTACCCCAGTGATGTTTGAGTGAAGCCTAATGATTAAGATCCTCCTCTCTCACCTTCTTCTACTCTAACTACTTCAGTCTTTCGTAGACTTGACCTCCTTTTTTTATGCTATTTAACTTTGAAGGTGTGTCATTTACTATCCTATCTTTATTGTAGATATTGTAATATTTTCCTTCTATTAATTTAGAACTCACACACACACACACACATTGATTGTTTAGATAAAAAATGTAATTAATTCACAAAAATAATAAATATATTAATTAAACATACCAATCATAAAAATAGGACACTTATCAACATAGAATGCTTCAAACATTTAGCTTTAAATTTCCTATGGGTATAGATAACCACCATCCCTTTGATAATATTGAAAGTGAATATAAAGGGCCTACAACCAAAATGACAAAGAATAATTCAAGAACATTAATTACCTTTGTATTAGGTATCAAAAGATTTATTTTATTTGGTTTGACTAATGTGCATTGAATACTGATGAGCATTGAATTCACACATGATCACTTCATTAAATTTGATTCTAGAATGCTCTAAAAACTAATGGGTGATCTATCGAATATCATAGTTGGTCGAATAAAATGAATTCTTCATGCTATCTAGTATGAAGAGAATTTGGCTATTTCACTAGGAGAAAAATTATTTGAAGAATTATGGAAACTAAATTGATTTTGTAATTAGGAAAGGGGTGTATTTTAATTAATTTGATATAATTGAAGAGTGTGATAATATAGTTTTTTATTATGTCATCACCCAAGATTATATAAGAGATAAGATTATGATCATGTCATAGATTTTTTTGATAGAATGAGTCAACATAGATTGGGGCTTCTATATTAAGCAGTGAAAAAAATCTTGTAGACCATATAAAATCCTCCATTAAAAGAAGAATTAAACTATTGAATAATAATAGATAGAGGATAAGATTTCCACCTATTTATTCATATGAATCTTGATTGAGGAAGTTATTTGTGTTGCAAAAAAATAAATTGATTTATACAAATAATTGAGCATAAATAAGTGCAATTACCAAGTACAATTAATCAAGGTTTTTGGGAGTAGAAAATATTTTATGAGTCCTCTTAACTGGTTGAGCACTATAGGTAGAGGAAAGGAGTGGTTTTGGATTCCCTTGGGTAACATTGAGAGGACAAGGTGCTTGTTTTATTATTCCCTCAAGAATTTTACTATGGTAAGGTGTTGGCATTGGATGGTGAAAAGGGATCTAAGGTTAATTCTTATCTAAAATAACCCATTCCACCATAAAACATAGAGAGAGACAAAAGTAATCATAAAGACTATTTTGTTGTTGTCCTCAAAGGAGAGCCAAACAACTGGTTAGGGTTTTGGTCTCCTTTTTGTTAGAATGATTACTGATGTGATAATGTAAAATGTTAAATACTATATAAATCAAGACTAAATAGATGAACTATTACAAAATTTGGAAAGTTCATAACAAAAATATAGAAATAGGAAGCATAATTGAAAAGTGTAGACAAAGAGGAGACTAGCATATAAATTTGGTGCAAATTTGGTTTTGTAAGGAAAACTAGATGTGGAAAACAATTTTCCTAACATCAATACCTCAAGAAAGAATGCAAAAGTACCTTTAATTTTTCAATTATAGTCAAATTGAGATGCACTATGAGATAGATTTCAGAAACAGAGTATTTAGACAAACACACATGCACACCAGATATACATGGGAAAACCCTTACAGGAGAAAAACCCACCACACCAAGAGAAATCACTTTGTATTATAGCAATCAAAGTTACATACAATTCCAAACATATCTTTCTGGTGTCATTAAATAGCAGCATTTATCATGTACATTCTTCGAATAGAAAACTTTCAGGTTACAACCTTTACAGATTTTTAATCCTTCACTGATACAGTTTGAATTCTTCACACTTCACTGTTGATCGAACTACTATCCAACATCAAAACATCTACAATTTCCAACTATATCCATGGCGTTCCCTGACTATTGAGCTTCCTCATAGAACCATCACAACGAACAGACTCCCAACGGTTCCAATTTGGCTCTTCTGATTCATCCACATGATGCCACATCAAAAGTCATACTCGGTCAACATAATTTTTATTGTATTGGTATCTTGGTGAGACACTAACAATGTCTCGCCGATGCCACATTGAACTCTTATTGATGTCACCAAGAGCCTCTATAGTCACCAAGATATTATATTGAGCTCCAATAGATATACCGAGTCATCACATACTCATTCTGACTTATCACTTTTGCCAGTAGGTCATGGCAAAACACTAAGGTTACACTGAAGTTCCCATATCTATCAAGCACCAAATAGAAGTTGACAAGACTTAATACTATCACCAAGAGTTCATAGTGATATTCATATGTTACTCCGAAGTGCTCACCTGTCACCAAAACATTTGTCCATCACTGAGAGAACTTACCAATTTATCTATGTTTCACCGATGACCAATTGTTCGCCAAGAGTTACCCCGATAGCCATCAGCTATTAGCAAGACAATAGCTTGTCACTCAGACTTCATAACAAATTCTAAGAGATATATCGATAACTCCCAAGTAGTCCCTATCGGCATAGCTTTCTTCTATCACTAATACCTTTCTCTGAGTTCATTAAGATATACTGAAGATTCCAACTTAAGTCTTAGTCGCTAAGACATATCCACTTCGGTAGGACATCTTACCACAGTCACTTCCTTCGGCTAAGTCTCTCTCTGATAAAAAAAAGTTGGCATAACATTTGATTTCATGGTGGCTTCTTGTCAAGCCATAATAAGTTACCCCGAGGACATCAATTCATACACTGTCAACAAGAGAATATCACTTCACTAAGACATCTTAGCGAGAACCATAAGCTTCACCGAAGATAACAGTCACTAAGAGTTATGCCGATAAACGAATGAATGGCCTTTTAGCCAAAGCTCTCCTGAGCACTATGAGGTCACAACGAACACACCTTGCTACAACGATAGACTCCATAGTAAACCTTTCGTCAAGACTTCTTCAAGGTCACAGTGACCTGTTCAGAATTGGATGAAACAAACTACTAGTTAGCCAGACAATCAAAATGTCACACCAACATTGCTCTAAAGGACGTTTTAGTCTGTAATGTTTGAGGCACTTTTTCCAACAGGTTGAGCAAGGGCATGAGTGCCCTAATATAGAAATGGTGATTTCTAGATATTTAGAGGGTGTATAGATGCATCATAGTATGAAGGTATTCAATAGTTAGGATTAGGTTTCAAAGTGTAATAGTTTGCAAATAATTAGCTTACACTAATTCAATGAAGGAAGGTGTTTGAACAATTGTCTTAGGATTTTTAGTCCTTGATATCTTCAATCCAATTGAATCCACTTTAGACCTTATAACTTTCAAGAAGGAAAATGGGAGAAGGTTGTGTCATATAGGGGCTTGTATTAGTCAAACCCCATCCATTTTTGTGTTTCCACCTCTACAAATAGATATGATGGTAATGATATAAATCATGCGATGTATGGAGAGAAAAGGAAAAAAGATAAAAATTAATGATAAATGACACCATTGTAACTTACAACTCGGATCTACATTTCTTTTTGGACTAGAGTCTCTTTTCTAATCAATTACATGGAAAAACTAGATGATTCTTGGAGATCTTTCAACTATTAGTGTTGATAATAACAAACAAAAATATTAATAATAAATCTTACAATGCATGAACATATATTTTTCATGTGTTCTAGATATGAAATTGGTTGACATAGTGTTGTAGTTATTTTTCTTATTTTTCTCTTCAAGTTGTATTAATTTCCTTTTAGATTCTCAAGAAATATTTAAATTTCTCAAGAATATAAGTATTAGCAAAATCTATCAAATAAAATAATAAGCACAAAAGAAGAATGCATATATTATAAATAGTTGACCAAAATTATAATGAGTAGAAGACCTTGCATATATAGGCAAGAAAGAGGCAATCAATCTATGATGTGGATTGAAAAGTTCCCCATGAAGTGGCACAAATGATTAGAAAAATTTCCTATAGGTGTGAACCTTAGGATCACTTGGAATGTGCAAACCAACAACCTATTTGACCAAGTCATCAATCTTGATGCCAAGTGTTGAGTTACCCTTGAGGTGAGATGGAAATTCTTCCAAGCTCAAAACTGTAGAAAATAAAGTTTACAAAATAACTTGGTAACCTCTAGAGGTCTAAAAGGTCACACATTTAGTTAGACAAGATTTTGTCTAACCTCGTCGACCTAAGTACACTTAATCATAGTGAATAGATACATTATTCACTCTAACACCCCCACTGAAGTGGTACTTGGGGAGATAAAAAAAGTGAAAAGAGATAGAAATGGGTCTTAAATATTTGACCATGTTAGGTAAACATTTACAATTTATTCTCTTATAAATGGAGAAGAAAAGAGAAAACCCAATGGGAGGAATACTCCTTTCCAAAAAAAGAGAAAGAGAATGATTTAGGCCTTTTAAAAATACGTTTGTTGATGATACAAAAATGATGATGAAGGACTCTTGAAGCATATAGAATTTGTAAATTCTATTGATGATGAATTGGTGTCCACAAGAATCAACAAATGTCAACAAAATCTAGATAGAAATGGGAGATACAAAATGTTGCATGAGTGGACATATGAAAACAACTCACCCAATGTACACTAATTCAATCAAGGTCTGTGAAGTTGAAAATACTAATAGTACTATGATTAGGAGTACTAGAATCTCAAAAAGTGATTCTTTGAAATAATCCCCCATACAAGAGATCAAGATAGAAGGGTCATGAGTGCTCCAAAAAGAAGATTCGTCCACTGCTTCATGGAAAGAAGCATTAGCATAACACATCATAGTCCCCTCTTAATGTTAAGAAAATAATCGAGAATGTGCAAGGAATTTAGGGATGAACATGAAACTAAGAAAGGGTGTGCATTAAGGCACACACAAATGATGTGATAATCATGAGGCTTCATTGATGTGATGATATGACCCCCAATTACAATTTATAACTCAATGTAAGTACAATAATTTCCCAAACTCCCTTCACAAATTCAACTTTGTGGCACTTTTTATGAGTGTATTTATAGGAATATTTGTTGTTGAGCTTTTCAAGCCTATTGTCATGAGGTGGATTAAGACATAGATTAATTTATGTCTTGAAAACATCAACAAAAGAAACAAATATAAAATGAAACCCCCATTAAAATACCCCCCTTTTCCAAATTTATTGCAAAAGAGAAAAAATTGACTCCACTTTTACAAATTTTTAACTATAGAAAAAAAATGTCTCCCCCCTTTAAATGCTTTCACTTTTCCAAATTCATTGTTAAAGAAAAAATCAACTACTCTCTTACAAATTTTTAACTATGGAAAAAAATTCTCCTCCACCTTTCAAAATTTTGACAATATGATCCCCTATTTTGAATGTTTCCACACAGTTAGTCTTGATTAAGATTGATAACTTAGTTTGATACCAAAAGAAATTAAATTTGGAATGTTAAAAATATTTTACTATGTAGCCAAATATCCAAAAGAAAAACCATGGGTCATGAAGAGGAAGACTACATTAAAGAGAAGGTGGAGGTCGATGGAGGAGTCCTATTTGCATGCATCAACTTGTGTGGATCTGCATGTGAGATCCAACAGTCACCACTATCACTTTATTGTCATTTTTGGTAGAACAACATTTTGACTTGGCACCTAAAATTAGGAATTTAACAAAATAGACTTCGCACAGTGCTTTCCAAGGATTTAGGTGTGAAGAATTAAGAAAATATAGGAGATAAAATAACAAGCAAAAATGAACAATTGAAAGATTCTATTTAGTTGACCCAAATTACAATGAGTAGAAGACCTTGCATATATAGGAAATAAAGAAGCAATGAGGTGGATTAACAAGTGCCCCATGAGCAGGCACAAATGAGTATAAAAATGTCCTATAGGTTTCAACCTTAGGATCACTTGGAATGTTTAAATGAACAACCTATTTGACCAAGTCATCAACATTGATGTCAAGTGTTGAGTAATCTTTGAGGTGAGATGGAAATTCTTCCAATATCAAAAAGGTAGGACATGAGGTTTACTAAATAAATTTGTAAGCTCTAGAGGTCTAAAAGGTTGCACATCCAATTATATAGGTTGTTGTCTACCCTCATCAACCTAAGTACACTTAAGTATAAAGAATCAATAAATTATTCACTCTAACAAAGAACACTTAAATGTTCAAAATCAGGGAAATAATTATATTTATATGAGTTTCAATATATTTCTCATTAACCTTTTTGAAAAATCAACATTTGATTTTGGATTCATTGAGCCCAATAATAAAATATGAGATTTGGGGTCTGATTAGAAAGGATAGGGGCATGGGCTCCCTAATCTAATACTATCTTTATTTGTAAATGTTTGTTAAATATATTTCTAATTTAATTTCCTATATTTAACTTAATTTTGATAAATGACAATTTATCAGGTTATTTATAAGAATAATTAGGTGTATTCACTTAGGATGGAGCAAAATATAGTGTGAAATTGTCAAGTGTGATAATTTACAATTATATATTAGCCCCCACATTAGTGATTGTATGAACTTATCTTTAAACTCACAATAATGTATGGAGAAGAAAAGAGTCCTTTTGTCACAACATTAAGAAGGAAATATTACATGAAATTAGGAGATTTGATAGCCCCCTAACTCAAGATTCTACCAAACAAAAACGTCAAGATAAAATGAATGGAAACACACATAAGACATCATGCAACCAAGATACATGATAATCTATACTAATAAAAAAATAATTAAGGAAGACATAGAGAAAAATAAAGAAAACACAAAGAAAACTTGAAGTAAACAAGGAAAAATAACATGAAAGGTATGCCATTATGGACTAGCAAGACTCATAGATTATTAATATGATCCATGCCAAAAATATGACATTCTTATGTTATATACTATTAATGTCTGATAGTTGTTAGGTGATTGATGAATGAGTGAAAGCACCATAGGCTAGTTAAGTTTGATATTGACTAGGTGAGCTTCATAAGTAGGAAATGAGAACAACCTAGGTTAGTGAAATCCATTTTTTACTAGGTGAGCTCCATATCAATAATATCATAAATTATGAGACAAGGAAAACATGTTGTTTGATAGGTAACTCTAATAAATTACTGCAAAACTGATCAAGAAATGTCTTGATAGCATCGCGAAGTTCATGGTGTTTGAGAAAAGTGTAGCACACAATGTAACATATGTCCCCACTTTAAAGTAATTGATAATGCTGATCGAGAGAAATTTCATTCAAATTAGAAAGAGTGATATTTATGAAATGATGTATGAGATATTTTTCAAAGCCATATGCCACACAAAGAATACAATAATGTCATGTAAAAGAAGATAAGGGATATTTCACACAATGGATGATTGTAGGAGAATGACATTGATGGGAGGAGTAGTACGGCTTTCTCAGATTGTTCTGGAGTTTGCAGGGCCTTGGCAAGCTTGCATACTACTTTTCTCTACATTGGTAAGTTAGATGTTGTTGTGTGGAGTGTTGTGAAGTGGGTGGCATATTTGTGCAAGGCATGAGGAGAATTTTAAAGGGGGTTCTCCTTGTGTTGGCTATGTGGGGACCTTCAGTGGTGTCTTGCATGTGTAGGATTTTTTATTTTATCTTTTTTCTTAATTTTTTTCTCAATGCAATGTTATTTGGTCTTCCTTTAGGTGTTTTTGTGGGATCATGGGTGTGTAGGTTGGATAGCCCATGTAGGGGTCCAAGGTACCCCCATTTTCTATCCTTCAAAGAGGTTGTTTCGAGTGGTGATTCTTCTTCATAGGGAAAAAGGATGCTATAAATTTCCTTTTGCATGTAGCAAAGTAGTCAAAAGACAATGATGTTTAGGGTTAATGTCAACAACCCAATTGGTGTTTGGAAAGAAGTAAAGATCACTTGGTCATGGTGACCAAACTAGAGGTAGTGGCTAAGGATTTTCTTTATGTTGGGTGTTTATGATATGTGGTTGTCATTGATGTCAACACTACTAGAATTAGAGGAGTATATGTCAAGGATATTATGAAAATTGTAATAAAGTAAGTTGCAAGTTGTCGGTGGTGCAATGAAATTCAATTTGGCCAACATACTAATCCAACTCAGTATGTTGATGATTAGAGGCTATGGATTAAAGGGTTTTTTTTTTATTATATCTAGTTTATCCATGTTAAGTCTTAGAGATCCACATGAAGATTTGATTGAATTATGAGGATATGTATTTTGATAGTTTTTATATTGCTTTAGTCGGTGTTCCTAAAAGAAGATGATGTGATTTTGGTAATGTGAAGTGTTACAGATGTTTCTCTTGTGATTCATGATGCTTGTGGATGTTTCTAGATCATTCTCTATCTTTGTTTCATATCTGCATTGATCGGTGTGCTCGTGATTGGATGTTTTCTCTTGTGTTTTCATGTTTTTCATGTTCTTGGCTGATAGGGTGATTGTACCATGTTGTGGATCTTTGAGGAATAATTATTGAAGATTTTTCATGTTCGAGGATGTCATTTTGGGTCCTCACTATGTTGTAGCTAACGTTGGTTGATTCACATTTATAATTATTTATGTTTTGGGTTGACAGTTTGTGTTCATTTCATATTTTATTGAAGCTGACATGTAGATGATGTTATTCTTGGTTGCAAATATATATGAATAATTTTTTTATTATTTGAAGAAGTGTGCGTGAGTGAATGGTAAAGTGAAGTGTATGAATCCTATGTTTGAATAATGTTCTAATAATTTGAAGGAAAAAGTTAATTGTGAAGAAGAGTGAGTAGATTTTATGTGCCTAACCGGAAATGTAATCAGGCATGAGCAAATGTTATTTTCTCAGCTCAAAATCTTAAGGATGTAATGTGAGTCTTTCTATAAGATATTTTTTCTTCCTTTGGGTAGTAATCCTTATTGTATTTGAGGAGTGAGCTCAAGGAAGTGTGCCTGAATTCATGTGCATTCCCCATTTACTCTTTTATACTTTTAATATGGTATAATCTTGTGGACTAACCTCCACTATGCTTTTTCTCCTAACAGGTTTTCCACATGAAAATCTTGATGTTATGTGTGTTTCAGATGTGGTAATGATTTGGGTAAGTGCATGGATCTATGACACAGTTTTGGCTCTTAAGATGCCACCTTTTTTCTAAAATCAACAAAATCTGATTTGCATGAGAAAATGTAATTACACTCAAAATTTTAAGATGCAACAAGAACAAAAGTTGAGTTGCTATGAGTTTAGTTTCTAAGCTACTATTTTATTTTGAAATTAATGAAGATTAAGGGTCTAAAAAAGGAGGGGCTCAAAATAGGTCCTGTTTTTCTCAAAAAAACTAGCATAGCGCCTGAGGGTTCCCCCCTTTTTGATTAAATTTTTTTTTTAGAATTTCAAAAATCCCAATAGTGAGAAGTTAGCTAACACCATGTTGTTTATTCTCCTTCTTTCAGATAATTTTTTTAATGAATATATAATATTTTGAGAATTTTCAAAGTGGAAACATCCTGAAATGCTAAAATTTGAGCCTATTCCCCCCTAAATTTTTTGAAAACTAATCAAAAAATTATTGTTTTTTCATCATGTGTAGAATGGAGTCTAGTTGCAAAAAATACAATTTGTTTCATGTTTCGATGAATGAGTAAAAATCTATCGTAAAACTAGAATGTATGTTGGTTTTTTACTTAAAATGGGCACATTTATAATAGAAGTCATGGATCAAAACCTTAACTAAATCAAAATAAAAAAAGAATTATATATTTAGATAGCTAAGAGAGAGGTTAACACTATCACATTTTTAAAAAAAAATTGCATTGAAAGATGTGCAAATGAGACAGGGAGCACAAATGAAAATATGAGGAAATTTGGAAAATCCTATCAATTAACACATCTTTTGCAAGAAAGGATTGTCAAAACCTTTGGGTCAGATGGAAATGAAAAATCCAACCCATTGGGTTTGTACTTCCCAATGCAACCTATTTGGAACATTCAAAATTTGGCACTCGCCAAATGGGTTGCTTCAATTGGCTAGTGCCAAATTTGGAGAGCACCAAATTTGGCCCTTGCCAAATGTATTTTATGATTTTTGGAATGCATTTCTCTAAACTCTTTGATTTTTTCTTTCTCTACCAAGGAAACTAGATACATGAAATAAACATTTAAGTATAAGTTGACATTCATATGGAAATTTACATTCTTATACTTTAAGTTACATTTCATGTATATAGGCAGGATATTTGAGAGCGGTTTTAGATCTGTTGGAGTTATAATGCAAATTCTAGTTTTTGGAAGATTTGAAAAAATCTCAGACTTAGTCAAATTTTAGTAATCTGCATGTCAAATTTTGGTAATTAGGAGGTCAAATTTCAGTAATCAGGAGGTCAAATTTCATCTTTCTCTCTCGATCTCTCATTTTCATCCTTATTCTCTAGACCTCTCTCTCTCACACACTAGCTCCATCCCTTTATCTGACACTCTCTCCCTTGACCTCAAGAATTACATCTCTACATGTCCATCTATCTCTCCTTCCCTCTCTAATATCTATCTTCCTCCCTCCCTCCTTCCATCTCTACATTTTTTTATCTCCCCTCCCTCTCCTTTCATCTCTATATATCTCTCTCTACTCTTTGTGTTACCTCTCTCTATACCTACCTATCTACCTCTCTCCTCTCTCTCTCTCCCTCTTTCTCTCTCACACACTTTTCTTCCCTCTCTCTCTCCTTCCCTCTCTACTCTTTATCTCACCATTCTCTCTCTCCTTCCCTCTCTAGTTCTCTCTATCTCACCTCTCTCTCCTTCCCTCCCTCCTCTAATTTTCTCTATCTCCCCTCTCTCTCTCCTTCCCTTGCTACTTCTCTCGATCTTAGCTCTCTTTCTCCCTCTCTCTATCCCTTTCTCTCTCTTCCTTTCACCCACATGTTCTCTCTACTTCTGCTATCTAACCTATCCCTCTATATCTCTTTTTGTGTCATCCCTCCTTCCCTCTCAATCTGTCCACCTTCCTACTTACCTCTCTACTTCTCTCTCCATCACACATCTTTATCACCTATCACACTTCTCTCTCTCCCCTTCCCTCTCTACTCTCTTTCTCTCTATCTCACCTCTCTCTCCCTACCTATCCCTCCCTCCTCTCTCTTAGTTCTCTCACCTCTCTCTCTCCCTCCCTACCTCTTCCTTCCTCTCTCCTTCCCTCTATGCTTCTCTTTATCTCATCCTCCCTCTATCTACCTAGGCCTCTCTCTATTTTTGTCTCTCCTCTCTCTCCATCCCTACATCTCCCTCTATCTCTTCTTTCATATCTGTTTCTCTTTGTCTCCCCCTCCCTCTCCTTATCTACCTCTCTCTTTATTTCTCTCTCTCACCTCTCTCTCCAAATCCTTATCTCCCTCCATCCCTACCTCTCCATCTATCTCTCCTCCCCTCTCTACTTCTCTATATCTCCCCTCCCTCTCTATACCCACCTCTCTCTCCATCCCTACCTCTCCCTGCATCTCACCTTCCCTCTCTACTTCTCTCTACCTATCTATCACTATATACCTCATTCTCCCTCTCTACCCTCTACCCCTATCTCTCTCCCACTCCCTCCCTCTATCTCTCTCCCATCTAACCTTAACCCTAAACCCTTAAATCCTCTACCCTCTACCCTCTCTCTCTCTCTCTAGAGTCTCTCCATCCTACCTCCTCTCCATCTCTTTGGTCTCTCTCTCTCTCACTCCCTCTATCTCTCTCCCCTCTACCCTTAGCCCTAAAACCTGAACCCTAAACCTTAAACCCTTAAACCCTAAACCTTTAAACCATCTACCCTCTACCATTAACACTATACCCTCTATCTCTCTCCCATTCCCTCTCTCTCTCAAGTATCTCCCTCCTACACTCTCTCCCTTTCTCAGGTCTCTCTCTGTCAGGTCCTCCCGTCTGTCTCTCCTCTACCCATGGCCTGACCCTAGGCCCTTAACCCTTAGATCATGACCTTCAAACCCTGCCTCTCTCACCTCTCAAGTTAGCTCCCTCATGCCACCCCCTCTCCCTCTTTTGGGTCTCTCTCTCACTCCTCTCACTCCATCTATCTCTCTCCCCTCTACCCTTGAACCTTAACCCTAAACCCTAAAACCTTAAACCCTCTACCCTCTACCATTAATCCTCTACCCTCTCTCTCTCTCCCACTCCCACTCCCTCTCTCTCTCAATTCTCTCCCTCCTACCCCCTCTCGCTCTATCAGGTCTCTCTCTATCTCAATCAATCCCTCTTCCCTTCTCCCTTCTACCCTTAGCCATAAACCCTAAAGCCTTAAACCCTCTACCCTCTACCCTTAACCCCATCTCCCTCTATC